>WNWK01025535.1:0-28443 GCA_009830355.1 Cherax destructor | reverse complement strand
AAGACCAAAGGAAGTAACCCCAGAGAGGGACTTGTTACCTGAAGTCCTTTTGGAGGGATTTCCCTTCCAACCACTAACTCCCTGCCCCTTTCCTACTCTACCTTCCAGGATCCCAACTCTTCACTAAAGGTAAGTAAATGTATATATATATTTTTTGTTTTTAATTTAGTAGGTGAATATTTTTGTGGAACGGATTAATTGTATTTACATTATTTCTTATGGGAAATAATGGTTGAATTCGTAAACTTCGTGTTAAGTACTAGCTCCTGGAACGGATTAATTACGATACTCGGGGTCCACTGTACTTTTCACAAGCCTCATTAGTTCCCTGGTATGTGCCTGTTGAGCCAGGGTGCTTCCCGGAGAGATATTTCTGGTATAACGTTATGTTGCCCATCACTAGCCTATCCAGATAGCTATCTATCTTCCTTAACTGATCTGTAGAATTCCTCAGCAGTTGCTGATGGTGGTTTGTACTAAGATAACTACCAAATTCCTATTTTCAACTGTTATGCCGAGGTTCTAGTATATTATTTGTCGAGTTCAGAACTTCTGTCAGAGTACCTTTACATAGTCTACTCCTCCCTGTGACCTATTAATTCTATCACATCTATATTTATAGTTTCTATCTTAATCTCTCCGTCAAAACATCCCCATGTGTTTCTGTAAATGCTCGAACATGGCATTCGCTTCTGCCAGGACCCGCTGACATAACTAACTTTGTCATTTTTATTTGATTTCAGACCCTGAATACAGTGGTACCTCGAGTTACGATGGTCACAAAATTGCCCTTTATGTAAGTTTATTTTTAAATGCTTTTGTAAGTATATTTTGGGGGTGTAAAAGGACTAGTCTATTTCTACTATTCATAGAGGATAAATTCGTTTGGTAATGGCACTTGGACAGCATTCTCGAACGAAAAATATCGTACTCGAGGTACCACTGTACAGTGGACCCTCGGTTACGAATACCGGAAATCGTGTAATTATGTAAACGTAATTTTGAAAGTTCTTGTGGAAGTTTATTTTGGGGGTCTAAATAGACTAACCTCATGAAATTTTTTCCCTTTAAAGGGGAGTAAATTCGTTCTGTAATGGCCGGCGGACTTCAGGAGTGAAGTTTTACGAAACTCGGGGTCCCTGTATTTGCAAATATGAAGCGAGATTTACCATTTAGGATTTTTTTGTCTTGCCTTGCGTTTCATTAGTACCACTGGTGATGTACTACCTGGTATGGCTCCTGGTGTACATTACCACGGTTTCTCAGTACTGACTTTGCATTCGATTGTTTATTCGGCCCTGATATGCTAATTCCTGGTTTAACATGTCCTGTTTTACTGCCCATCTGTCCCCTCTATATCATTTCCCCTTTTGTCTCTTTCTTTGGTCTGATCATTTCTCTTTATGTCTAAAAAGATTGCTGTTTAATTTCCCTTTCTCTGCTTTCTCTGTAGTGCCGTGTTCCTTTATATGGTGGTCTGGGCAGCTCAGATCGTAACATTCTCTGGACTGTGTTGAAGCTTTACCATCACTTTGGAAGTATCTGCTGAACTCTTTGTCAAAAGGACAGTCCGTTCAGCCTCGTAGAGGAGGGTGTATCTGAGTTGGTCTAGTGGCGGCTTGTGGAACTACTTTATTTTCCGAGATGGCGGGCGAAGCGGGAGAGGGTAAGCATGGTCTGCGTCGAGATAGTGAAAGGAGCCATATATCCCAGGAATGTTGATATCCTATTGCCAGCCGTAATCTGAGATGTTTATGGGATACGAGAATGAAGAATTATATGGGATATCTCTAAATGGTGTGTCCCAGATTTTTGTGAAACTCTTGTCTACTAGTGTCTACGTCTGTGTTGTGGAGAGGTACCAGGGATCGACGTATGGAGAGTCACCCGCTGTGGATGTGGTCTTAAAAGGATGTCTCGGGGTTTCTTGTGGGTACGAATTGATAGCTTGCCTTTGAAGCTGGTGAACATGCATCAGGGGCCTTCAAGAAGTATGGAGTAATTCATGAAGTTTCACTAGGGTGATGCGCAGAGGTCTATATGCCAGATTTCCGGAAGGATCATCTGACTTAAAATGATCTTGAGAGCCAAATCCCAGTCATATGTTGTTATGGGAGTTCCGGACCCGGTATATTTACCTATGCCGGACAGGTATGCACGTGTCACATATGCGGCTCAGCTGGCATATGGCGATGTATTGCGTCATTGGAAAAATCAACGTTCTATCGATGAAGCTGCAACGAGAAGAAGGGCAAAGATATGGAAAGGATGCGAGGGCGTGGGCGTAGTGCCTTCGGCCAAGTGGAGCGAAGAAGTAGAAAATGATGAGGACCAGCTTATCCTGCCCGGAAATGGAGGGCACGGCGTTGATGTCGTAAGGAGATCCCGGTCCGATGGATATGGAATTGAGTATACATGGTCCGTAGTTAGAGGATCTCAACATTGCTAGATAGTCCTTTGGATGCATTGTCCCCATAATGAGAGTGTATGGGTGATGTGGAGATGGGTGAAGTGGAGCGGTGAGCTCGTGATGAGTGATTTTGGGCAAAGTGTATTAGGGGTTATGGGGAGCATCCCATCTGTGGGTTGTGAGTGTTGAGATTCATCATTCTCGAATGATAATAGTATGGAGACATCTGAGACCTCACGGAAAGCGGCCCAGCGGTTCTGAAGGGGCGATGTTCTTCTCCTGCCCAAGGGCAAAGAAAACATGGGGGAGGTGGTTAAGGGTGGGAAGGGAGTAGGAGTAGGGACACGTGTCAGGAAGGTAAAAAGCATATTGACAGGATGAGTGATAAGGCCTGTGATGAAAGTGATAAAGTGTTACAGTTAGGTTGTACAAGCCAATGTACGAAATTGCAGAATACGGAGGAAGCCCCATGTAGCCTTCGGTGCCTTACGATGAATGCTAATGGCCTCGAAACTGAGGTCAAAGGAGATGGGTTGAAGTTACGTTAAAGCGAATGAAAGTTGATTTAGTTTTTATTCAGGAGTATAATTACCAGTGCGGGTATGACTTACGTTTGCAAGGATATCAGGTGTTTGCTGGGAGCTCAGAAAACTTCAAGAGAGGGGTTGCTGTTAGAATCAGAGGATCCAGCCCTTTTCGCCTATTGACATGGGCGTAGGGGGGCGAATCGTGAGGGTCGAAGGGTTTTGGGATGAAGTCAAGGTGTGTTTGCAGGAGTTTATATGCCTGCGGTAGCCTGTAGAAAGGTGAAGGAGGACTTTGTAAGGGAACATTTGGTTTATTATATGCGTGGCCTGCCTATGCTAACTGTAGTGGGAGGGGACTGGAATTGTGTGATTCGAAGGAAGGATGTTGAGCCCCGGGGTACCAGCTGTGTGTTAGGAATACTGAGGGATGTGTTGGGAGCGGTAGGTATGGTGGATGTGGTGCAGGGTGATGGATGAAGGGTCGAGCATACCTTCGTGCGAAAAGGGTATGCTGCACGGATAGATAGAATATATGTGACCGGGCGTGAATGTTGTACGTGTGCAAAGCATGGATGTTGGTCTTTCTGATCATAGGGATGTAATAGTAGATTTAGAGTAGCGGGTGTTGTAAAAACATATCCAGAGCTACTGGAAAATGAATGTCAGGCTTCTGTATGGTGATGAAATTGGTGCGAGATTTGCGGAATGGTGGAATGTGTTGTGGAGGGATGGGAAGAGAGAGGGTGATATCACTCGATGGTGGTTTAGACAGGCAAAACAGGGAATTCGGGATTATTTTAGGAGAGGGGCAAGGATTGATGGTCAGTTAAGGTTTGGGTTGCAACGGTATTTGGAAGATCAATTAAGACTGTATAATGAGAGGGGGGAGAACCATCAGGCGGAAGTGGTGGGAGTGAAAGAGCAGTTGCAAAAAGTACAGAATGAAAGGTTTCATGCGCTTAGGATCAGGGGTGGGGAATGATATGACAATAATGTCGATTAGAGTGCATGAAGAGTTAGGGAATTATAAATTGGGGCAGATTCTTAGATCTACTGAAAGTATTAGTATTAGTATTTGTCCGGTAGTGAGGGAAATGAGGGGGCCCGGGAGGCGGTTTTAGAGGGTATAAGGAACAGTATAAGGGAGGAGGATAGGCACCACATGGATGATGTGATAACCGAGGAGGAGGTTTGGGAGGCCATTCAGGGGATGCAAGTAAGGAAAGTGCCGGGAATAGATGGGATCCCCAGTGATTTTTACATTCGGCACTGGAACGTCATGAGAGAATGCCTGACTGAGGTGTTTAATCGGATGAAAACGAAGGTAAATATGGGGGGAGATCAGAATATAGGGGTTGTGTTAGTGCCCAAGGGAGGGGATGAGGCAACTATTAAGAATTATCGTGCGATAACTCTCTTATGTGCCGATTATAAGATCTTAGTGCGCATATTAGCAAATAGGATAAAAAGGGTCTTAGGGGGAGTGATGGAGTCAGGTCAATGTAGAATCCCAGGTAGATGTATGAGGACGAGTCATACTAGAATCAGGGAATTTATTGAGAATGTGGCGGGGGGAGGTGTTTTAGCGGTCGATTGGAAAGGTGCATATGATAGTGTGGAAAGAGGTATGCTAGTGAGAGTTATGGAGAGGCAGGGGTTTAGTGCGGGGATTATTAGGTGGGTTGATACTTTGTATAGGGCTGCTTGGTGGGGAGGTGAATATGGGATGAGGTTTGCGACAGGGGTGTCCCTTGTTGCAAATCCTGTTTGCATGTGTACAGGACCCCTTTTACAGGCTGGTGTGGGAGGGAGTCAGGGAGGGGGTGCAGTTGTGAGACGGGGATAATAGGTTATGTAGATGATACCACAATCCTTATAGGAAGTGGGGAGGGGCTGGGAAATGTAGGTACAATAATAGGAGTGTTTGGTAGTGCAACAGGATTGCGTGTCAATAGAGCAAAGTCCAAATTGCTGGAGGTGGGGTCCTAGGTAGGAGGGGCCTTGGGGGAGGAGTATGGATGGATGATAGTAGATACATTAAAGATATGCGGTGTGGTGTACTGTGCTAATCTGAGACAAGTGAGAGAACTGAATACAGAGGCGGTTGTGGGGGCGGCGGTGAGACGGATGCATGGTTGGAAGCCTGGAGATGTCACGCTCTTGCAAAAGGAGTCTTGGTTGTAAATGTATTGTTATACAGTAAATTGTAGCATGTGGCTGTCGTGTATCCATTAGTGGAGAAAGGACATGCTTATGCTGCAAAAAAGAGTTATTAGGTATATCTGGGGATACGACAAGCATTGATTATCCAGGAGGTGGTGATGGTGCCACAGTGTGCAGGTGGCATGGGGTTATTGCCTTCACAAAGCATGATAATGGGGATGTATATAAAGCAGAGGTATATAGGGAAGGCTGGGGTGGGTGGTAGAAGGGAAGGGATGGTTATGAAAGAGGTACACAGGTGGTGGAGTGGAAAGGAGTTGCGGTTGTGTGAGGATATGTTGCGTGTGCTGATGACTGTGAGGAACCGTTTTGGGTAAAGTGGGAAGATTGGTAAGGGTAGGGAGAGGAAGGAGGGTTCCAACCCAGTCTTAGGGGAAGCAGTGTTCCCTATGTATGATTGAGGAAGTGTTTGGTCCTGTTTTGTTAAGATCAGGTAAGGGTCACAGTGTACAGATTCTTACATGGGATACTAGCATCAAGGGTCGTGCAGTTTACTATGGGGATGATAGGGGAGGGGACGTGTGAGTGGTGTGGGGGTAGCAATACCGTATATCATGCGGTTTACTTTTGTGAGGAACTGAGTTTTTTGAGGACATGGTTTAGTAGGGTGATTCGCATGATGGGGGGAATGGGTTTGATGACTTTGTGGGTTCTAAGTCTAGGGGGCGTCCACAGCAATGTGAGGAGAGCAATAATGTATCTGGTTGCTGATTATACACATACGGCCTGGTCCAGGCGAGGGGTAAGGGGAGATATAAGGATCAGGGCCTTGGCAGCGAGGTTTTCCAGAACGGCGAAACAAAATAGTGAGATATATGGGAGGGTATGGGTAAAGGAGTTCCCCGAGGTTTACTGGGACATGACAGTGGAGAAATTATTGGGGTTGCGGTAATGGTAACGGTAGGGGATGGATCCTATGAGTGATAGGGGTTTAGTGTATCATGTGTTTTGTGGGTTTGGGGTTGGCGAATGTTGGTTGTGTGGATAAAACTTGGTAGGGTTGGCAAGTGTTTGTGCATGCGTTGGGTTGGTTGGGTTTCAGGTGACGGATAACGATAAAAAACTGTAATAACGACGGGGAGGTTATGTGTGGGAATGTGTGTGAATGAGTGGGGGGGGGTTATGTCAGGGGAAACACATCGGGGTTTGTCTCTGTGGATTGGAAGAGAATTTAGCCTTAGCCTGTTCTTTAACTGTTGATATAGATACGTGTGTAAAGGCCATTAAAGGTTCATGATGTGAATTTTCGATTGCCATGCTGTATGTGTATGTTGTAGACATCCGCAAAATATTTACAGTAGATAGTCATTTAGCACGATAGTTACGTTCCTGAAAAAGTCGTGTTAGATAATTTCGTGTTAAATAATTAACAGAACTTATTGGAAAAATAGGGTTACGTTCCTGGGAGTCCCCAAAAAGCCAAACAAGTTTTTTTTAGACCAACAGATCTTACAAAAATAAAAGTGAATATGTAATTGTAGTTCATTATCATGATGTACATGTTGTTTTTACTGCTTAAGACTACAAATGTAACAGAAATAATAGTATTTACCTTAAATTGTGGGTGCTGGTGTTTGTGGATGATTGTGAAGAGTGGAGAGTTATGCTGTGGCCCTACTGGGCTGAGGTGGATGGAAGAGGTTCTGGTACTGAAGTCGATGGTTGTACTGAGTGTCTAACTTTAAGTCATTCAGTAAGTCAGTCAAGTCATTCAGTAAGTCAGTCAAGTCATTCAGTAAGTCAGTCAAGTCATTCAGTAAGTCAGTCAAGTCATTCAGTAAGTCAGTCAAGTCATTCAGTAAGTCAGTCAAGTCATTCAGTAAGTCAGTCAAGTCATTCAGTAAGTCAGTCAAGTCATTCAGTAAGTCACTCAAGTCATTCAGTAAGTCAGTCAAGTCATTCAGTAAGTCAGTCAAGTCATTCAGTCAGTCAAGTCATTCAGTCAGTCAAGTCATTCAGTCAGTCAAGTCATTCAGTCAGTCAAGTCATTCAAGTCAAGTCAGTCATTCAGTCAAGTCAGTCAAGTCAGTCAAGTAAGTCAGTCAGTCAGTCAAGTGAGTCAGTCAGTCAGTCAAGTGAGTCAGTCAGTAAGTCAGTCAAGTCATTCAGTCAGTAAGTCAGTCAAGTCATTCAGTCAGTAAGTTAGTCAAGTCATTCAGTCAGTAAGTCAGTCAAGTCATTCAGTCAGTCAAGTCATTCAGTCAGTAAGTCAGTCAAGTCATTCAGTCAGCAAGTCAGTCAGTCAGTCAGTCAAGTCAGTCAAGTCAGTCAGTCAGTCAGTCAGTCAGTCAGTCAGTCAGTCAAGTCAGTCAAGTAAGTCAGTCAGTCAGTCACAAACTTATGTTTACCTTTTTTTATGTGTACAAAGTAACACTTCATTACTGCCATGGGTTATGTCTTGTTTAATATTAATCTTTTTTCATTAATTCTAAGACTTAAATGCTTATACATTTTCTTGCCACTCTGAGCAACACTGTGACGGGTATAAAATACATACGAATGCTGGGATGGTGGGCTCCTGGGTGGGTGGGGAGGGATTGCCTGTGGTGTCCCCCGCTGAACAACAACAAGGCTGCTTGTGGAAATGGTTATTTGTTTTTCCTTCCCACAAACTGTAAGTAAGTTTATTCAGGTATACACAGATACAGTTACGAAGATTATCATACATAGCAGCATATGTGTAGAGAACCTAGGATAACCCAAAAAAGTCAGTGACAGTATTTCCATTGACTGACTTGGGTTATCCTAGGTTCTCTACACATATGCTGCTATGTATGATAATGAATGTAACTGTACTCACCTAATTGTGGTTGCAGGGGTCGATACTCAGCTCCTGGCCCCGTGTATCTGAATAAACTTACAGTTTGCAGGAAGGAAAAACAAATTCCCTTTTCCTCAAAGCATGAGGATTCTTAGGCAGTAAATAACCATGCGCTCAAAATTTTTCCCCGCCTGCCGAACCGTGTAATATCATCTTTACGTCGTGTAAGATGATAATGTGTCGCAAATCTTAAATCGTGCAATACCAGTAACGTGCAACATAATACAAACCTATCATTACCTTTTCCCAACCCTATCTATTTACAATATTAGTAATTACTTTTTACTTGAAATTTAATTACAACCTTTTCACTTTTGTTTTTCTTTTTATATTTTTATAATCAAACAATTACCTTATTGTGTATGTGACTTAGTTTATTTTTTTCTTATAAGCTATTACCAAATAAGTGCAATTATTTACTCATACTTTTAAATACCTTTTTACCAAAAGCAAATTCCAGTCACTTTATTTGCTTATTCAAACAACTACCTCATTGTGTATATGACTTACTTTATATTTCCTTTATAAGCAACTACCTGATAAGTGCAATCATTTACTTATATTTTATAAATACTGTTTACCATTAGCAAACTTTAGTCAACTTTCAGTCACTTTATTTGCTTAATTGTATTCATATATTCTAACAACTACCTCATTGTATATGTGACTTACTTTATATTTCCTTTATAAGCAACTACCTGATAAGTGCAATCATCTACTTATATTTTATAAATACCTTTTACCATTAGCCAACTTCAGTCACTTTATTAACTTCAATTTAATCAAAACTACTTTTAATATTAGTCAAATCTGTTTTAACTTCAAGTTCAATAGCTCTTTGCATTCATTAACCTCTTATTGCCTTTCATATACTAAAAGTTTCAACCAGTGCCACATTGAATCAAAAATTTTTTTTTCCATACCAATTTAATACTAGTCATTGAAGTTGTTCTAACCATTCATTAGACAGTTAAATTAGTATATCATTAACATTATTCAAATATCCTATATCACTGTAAAAATTCCTGTAAACACTTGCACATAATTGTGTTAATCCATTAGCAAGTAAGACTTTAATCTAATACCATATCATTAAGTTTAGCATAATCTATTGTTCCCAAGTCTAGTTATAGAATCACATTAATTCCTATGATTACAGGCATTGATCCTGATATCAACCTATTATTAAATGACTTACATGACTCCAACAGCAATTGTAACTATTACACAGCTGATCAAGCAAAGACATTACTCAGAGCCAACAATAACTTAACTATCTTCAATTACAATGTTAGATCGTTGAGCAAACATTATGATGACCTCACAGCACTACTCCAATCCCTACAGTCCAATATGTCAATCATCACACTCACTGAGACCTGGCTAAAGCCTGATACTACAGGTATCTATGCCATCCCAGGTTACACAGCCATTCACAACTGTAGGACAGACCAGCGAGGGGTGGAACAGCAATATATTATACAGATCAACTCGAATGTATCGAAAATTCTTGTACAAGGGATGAACATGGAGAATATATTATAGCTAAATTTAAATCAAAAGATCTGCAAAAACCCTCACAGTGATAAACATCTACAGATTACCACAGTCAAACATCCGCCACTTTAGTGAAAAACTAGGAAACCTGATAATCGATTCACGCCTTAACAAAAATCATTTGCTGCTCACAGGAGATTTCAACATAAATCTCCTACATGACCAAGACCCGCAGGTAACTGAATTCACAAACACTATGAGCAACTGCTTATTACTACCAACAATATCAAAACCTACAAGAATCTCCGATAATAGTACCTCGTTACTAGACCACATCTGGACTAGCACAATATCTCCTCTAAAATCAGGCATAATCACAAAAAACACCACAGACCACTACCCTACCTTTCTCATAACTAACCTAGGCATTCTGCCCAAGAAATTGCAAAAGTTACCTTCAGACTACATAATGAGTCTGCTGTTAATAATTTTATATCAGCTATGACGAACATTGACTGGCTTAATGAATTTGAAACACATTCAGATACTAATGAATGCATCAAGAACTTTCTTAAAAAAACACATAACCTCTATAACAGACATTGCCCGAAAAAAACTAAACAGATCACAGCTAAGAGACTTAACAATCCCTGGCTAACACCCAGCATCCTTAAATCCATAAATAAGAGGCACCAATATGAAAAACAATATAGAAGGGGTCTAATAACCAGAGAACAATCCAAACGCTACTCATCAATCCTTACTAGCCTGATAAGAAGGTCCAAAAAATTGTATTATGAGAACAGACTCCAGACCGTAAAAGGTGATATGAAAAAGACCTGGAAAACCCTATCTACAATTCTAGGAAATAAAAAGATATCCACGAACAATACCATCAAATTATCAAAAACAAATGAACCCCTACTCTCACCAACTGAGACAGCAAACAGACTTAATGTTTTCTTCTACCCATAGGAAAGAATCTAGCGAGTAGGATCCCAAGCTCGAACACTCGTCCAACAGACTACCTCACCAACACCTACCCAGATACACTATTCCTAGCTCCTACCAACTCAATTGAAGTCTCACTCATAATCAACACCCTTAAAAACAAAGCAGGAGACATAAACAGCTTACCACCCTTTATGTACAAAAAAGCTACACATGTACTGTCACCAATTATAGCAGCATTATTCAATAAATCCATTGAATCTTCAACCTTCCCATCAATTCTCAAAATAGCTAGGGTCACCCCGATCCACAAAGGAGGTGACCAAACTGACTTGAACAATTATAGACCAATCTCAAATTTACCACTGCTTTCTAAAATCTTCGAAAATTAATTCATAAACAGATCTATTCCTACCTCGTCTCACACAATGTACTAAACCCTGTCAATTTGGATTCAGGACCAACAAGAGCACAAACGATGCTATAACACAAATGTTAGAGTTAATATACACAGCACTTGAGAAGAAAGAAGTTCCGCTGGGAATCTTCATAGACCTACGCAAAGCATTTGATACAGTCGACCATGATTTATTGCTCACAAAATTAGCGCACTATGGTATTAGGGGGCACCCCCTCAACTACCTAAAGTCGTACCTTAGCAACAGAAGTCAGTACGTAAACACAAATGGAGAGAACTCTTCCACACAACAAATTAAAGTCGGTGTCCCTCAAGGTAGTGTCCTGGGGCCACTCCTATTCCTCATTTACATAAATGACCACCGAATGCATTACAACTACTCAAACCCATTTTGTTTGCAGATGACACAACATATGTCTTCTCTCACCCAAATCCAGTCGTACTAGCCAACACAGTTAATGCCGAATTACAGAAAATATCAACATGGATGATGACAAATAAGCTTACTCTCAATACGGACAAGACCTACTACATTCAGTTTGGAAACAAAGCTGCAAATGTCCCACTTAACATAACGCTAAATGGTTCACCCATCACAAGGCTCACAGAGGGAAAATTCCTAGGAATCCACCTTGACAGTAGTCTTAAATTCCAAACACACATACAACAAATTTCCAAGAAAATCTCAAGGACAGTAGGTATATTATCTAAGATACGCTATTATGTGCCTCAACCAGCTCTCATTGCACTACAGTAGAACGTCATTTAGCACGAGATTATGTTGCACGTTACCGGTATTGCACGATTTAAGATTTGCGACACATTATCATCTTACACGACGTAAAGATGATATTACACGGTTCGGCAGGAGGGAAAAATTTTGAGCGCATGGTTATTTACTGCCTAAGAATCCTCATGCTTTGAGGAAAAGGGAATTTGTTGTTTTTCCTTCCTATAAACTAAGTTTATTCAGATACACGGGGCCAGGAGCTGAGTCTCGACCCCTGCAACCACAATTAGGTGAGTACAGTTACATACATTATCATACATAGCAGCATATGTGTAGAGAACCTAGGATAACCCAAGTCAGTCAATGGAAATACTGTCACTCTGACTTTTTTGGGTTATCCTAGGTTCTCTACACATATGCTGCCATGTATGATAATCTTCATAACTGTATCTGTGTATACCTGAATAAACTTACTTACAGTTTGTGGGAAGGAAAAACAAGTAACCATTCTCACAAGCAGTCTTGTTTCTACTACTGTTGTTGTGGTTCAGCAGACACCACCCGCCACAGACCCCAGCATTCGACCTTGTACACATAAAAAGATGTAAACATAAGTTTGTGTGACTGACTGACTGACTTGACTGACTGAATGACTGACTGAGTGACTGACTAACTTGACTGACTGAATGACTTGACTGACTTACTGAATGACTTGACTGACTTACTGAATGACTTGACTGACTTACTGAATGACTTGACTGACTTACTGAATGACTTGACTGACTTACTGAATGACTTGACTGACTGACTGAATGACTTGACTGACTGACTGAATGACTTGACTGACTGACTGAATGACTTGACTGACTTACTGAATGACTTGACTGACTGACTGAATGACTTGACTGACTTACTGAATGACTTGACTGACTTACTGAATGACTTGACTGACTTGACTGACTTACTGAATGACTTGACTGACTTACTGAATGACTTGACTGACTTACTGAATGACTTGACTGACTTACTGAATGACTTGACTGACTAACTGAATGACTTGACTGACTTACTGAATGACTTGACTGACCTACTGAATGACTTGACTGACTTACTGAATGGCTTGACTGACTTACTGAATGGCTTGACTGACTTACTGAATGGCTTGACTGACTTACTGAATGGCTTGACTGACTTACTGAATGACTTGACTGACTTACTGAATGACTTGACTGACTTACTGAATGACTTGACTGACCTACTGAATGACTTGACTGACTTACTGAATGACTTGACTGACTTACTGAATGACTTGACTGACTTACTGAATGACTTGACTGACTTACTGAATGACTTGACTGACTTACTGAATGACTTGACTGACTTACTGAATGACTTGACTGACTTACTGAATGACTTGACTGACTTACTGAATGACTTGACTGACTTACTGAATGACTTGACTGACTAACTGAATGACTTGACTGACTTACTGAATGACTTGACTGACCTACTGAATGACTTGACTGACCTACTGAATGACTTGACTGACCTACTGAATGACTTGACTGACTTACTGAATGACTTGACTGACTTACTGAATGGCTTGACTGACTTACTGAATGGCTTGACTGACTTACTGAATGGCTTGACTGACTTACTGAATGGCTTGACTGACTTACTGAATGACTTGACTGACTTACTGAATGACTTGACTGACTACTGAATGACTTGACTGACTTACTGAATGACTTGACTGACTTACTGAATGACTTGACTGACTTACTGAATGACTTGACTGACTTACTGAATGACTTGACTGACTTACTGAATGACTTGACTGACTTACTGAATGACTTGACTGACTAACTGAATGACTTGACTGACTACTGAATGACTTGACTGACCTACTGAATGACTTGACTGACCTACTGAAACGACTGACCTACTGAATGACTTGACTGACTTACTGAATGACTTGACTGACTTACTGAATGGCTTGACTGACTTAAAGTTAGACACTCAGTTCAACCATCGACTTCAGTTCAAGAACTTCTACTATCCACCTCAGCCCAGTAGGGCCACACCATCCATATCCACTCTTCACTACCATCCACAAACATCATTACCCACAATTTAAGGTAAGAAATACTATTATTTCTATTGCATTTGTAGTCTTAAGCAGTAATAGATCATGACAATGCACTACAATTACATATCCACCTCAGCTCAGTAGGGCCACACCATCCATATCCACTCTTCACTACCATCCACAAACATCATTACCCACAATTTAAGGTAAGAAATACTATTATTTCTATTGCATTTGTAGTCTTAAGCAGTAATAGATCATGACAATGAACTAAAATTACATATTGCCTTCAATTTTTGCAAGATATGTTGGTCTAAAAAAACTTGTTTGGCTTTTTGGGGACTCTCAAACACGTAACCCTATTTTTCCCATAAGTTCTGTTAATTATTTAAGACGAAATTATCTAACACGACTTTTTCAGGAACGTATCTATCGTGCTAAATGACGTCCTACTGTATATCATTCTCTTATCTACCCTTATCTCACCTATGGAATCTGTGCATGGGGCTCAACAACATTAAATCACCTTAGACCACTCATAACCCAGCAAAAGGCTGCAGTCAGGATGATAACAAATTCCACTCTAGACAGCATACTCCACCTATATTCAGAACCTTAAAACTACTCACCATAAAAAAATATTCATACCTATTCATGTGCCTTCTACATACATAAAACTCTACATGCTAATATCAACCCTGCGCTCAGAATTCTCCTCAACAACTTTAATAGGTCCCACGAACATGACACAAGACACAGATCACTATTTGACATACCCAGTCCATACTAACCAATGTAAAAATTCTATGCACATAAAGGGCCCCAGAATCTGGAATTCACTACCAGTAAATATCAAGTTAACCTTGTCGGAAAATCAATTCAAGACTCTTCTCAAAATCACCTACTCACCCTATACTAAATACTCATACTGTAACAAACTTTCAAACCCAATATTATTTTACTTAAGAAGTTCTCAATTTGATATGTTCATCCTCCTTAACACTTGTTGCAATTTCATATCATCATATTGTCATTTAAAATCTTATAGTATCATCATTTTCTTAATTTGAAATAAAATATATATCTAGAAGAAACTCTAAAAACTATTTCTAGTATTGTTATTATACTAGTATAGCATCAACATACTGTAATTTGAAATAAATTATACAACTAGATTAAACTCAACCAATTTCTCTTGTATTGTCTTTTAATAGTATGTATAACCATATAATAATTTAAATAATACAGAACTAGAATAAACTCAACCAATTTCTTTAGCATTAAGTACTTAGTGAATAAGTCTCTAGAATAAACTGCCCCTAATGCCATGGCATGCCAGTGGCTCTCCTTGCATTACAGTTTTATAATTGTTTTATAATTGTAACTACCAATAACATTGTACACTTGTAACATGCATTGAAATAAAAATTATTATTATTATTATTATTATTATTATTGTAGTCAAGACTTTCCGTAAAATTTGATGTCAAAGGAAGTTGGTTATGCTGATGTGATGTTATGCAATGAGTTATGTTCATGCAATACGTTTTTGAAGAGGTTCAATGTATTATTGAATAAAGTATATAGTATATACTATGTGTGTACTATTTAGCTCCACTGTGTAGTATGGTTGTTTAGAGCCTCTTTTGTGCCTGATTAATTCATGGTACATTGATACTGTAGCTGAGATAAATCCATGGTCAATAGGATGTCATTAACAGTATGTATGTTGTGTTCACTAGTACCTTGGAGATATAGGGTTATACTGCTTGTTAGGAGAACCTTGGGACTCAAGTTTTATATGTCTACGTACTGTAAATATGGTTTAATCACAAATATAGTCCCAAAAAATTGTGCTTCTGAGTAATATCCCTATATTACGATAATAAACAAAATGTGTTTTTTCATATATTTTGTCAGTTAGGATATATGTTTAATGTGCATAAGCTTTGTATGTAATAATTGGGTTGTTTTTCAAGGAGGGGGGGAAGGGCTGTCATTAGTGAGAACTAGTCTTATCCAATGAGGATGGATCAATGTTATTTTGGGACAAATGCCAGATCAACTTAACATGGGCGGTCAGGAAATTTGTCTCGATTTGTGTGTTTGAAGTATATTAATATGCTTATTTGTCTCAGGGAAAAGGGGGGTTCTTAGCAGGTAATTTGTTCACCATGTCACTGTATGTTGTATTTTCAGGAAGATGGGACCATTGTTTGTGTGTATTTTCGTGGTATTTCAATGGTACCTAAATAGTATGTTAAAGTTTTGCCTTACATGGTGTAATAATATATATGTATTGTGTATCTTGTTTTAAAACAATTATATTATTATAGGGTTGTGTAGCCTTATTTGTAGAGATGGCTCAATGTTACAGTGCTTGTATTTTGTTGCTATGAGTTGGCTTGCTGTTTCATACGTGTAATTGGGTATAGGAATTTTGTTGTTGGCTCTTGGGCCAAAATTTCCATATGTCTATGTTTTGTATATATGTTTTAATAAAAATATATAAAAAACTCTTTGTGAAATCGACACTTTCCTTTTCTCAACATGTTGGCACATTTTCTGTTGTGTATATTCCACTGAGCTCTGCCAAATAAGCACATATCTTTTGCATAGTATCTGCAAATATTCTGACTCTTATGTTTACTGATTTTGTGTTTTTCACAAGTTCTGCCACCTGATCTGAGTTCTCTTGTTCTCTTTCATCTAGGCGTATTTCTTCCCTTTTTTTCATTTTCATTTGTCCCTGCCCTAGCTTTCTCTTCCTCATTTTCCCTTTTCTCTTTATGTACACATGTTTTGTTCTTTTCTGCCTTGCTCTGGGAGGATCATCTTACTACATTGTCACTTGTTTTAAAAAGACTAAGAGCTCATGGCCTTACAATAAAGCCACAGAAGTGTTTTCTTAGTTATTTCAAGGTACAATACCTCGGTTTTATTATTTCTGACAATAATTTATAACCTCTTCCTAATAAGACGAAAGCAGTTCTAAAAAGCACCTTCCCAACTTCAAAAAAAGTTGCTAAGAAGTTTCCTTGGTTCTGTAAATTTCTACAGAAGTTTTGTGCCTAATTTAAGTGGTCTGACTTCCGTTCTCACAGACTATTTAAAAAAGAATGTAAAGGAACCTTTTGTTTGTTCTGAAGAGGATGTGCAAAGCTTCTAACAAATTAAAAGGATATTTTCCAACCCTCCTGTCCTAAAATTACCAGATATTAATGAAGTCTTTTGTCTCCGAACAGATGCCTCCCATTCAGGACTTTGGGCTGTTCTACTACAGTATTATGATGAGATTCCCTTACCTGTGTCTTTTGCCATCAAGAAGCTTCTACCAATGGAAGATACTCCACTGTGGAGAAGGAATATTATGCATTGGTATGGGATATAAGTAGGTTCAAATACTACTTATACAGAAAACCGTTTGTGCTTGAAACAGATCACAAGCCACTGATGTACCTGGAAAACTTCAAAGGTTCAAATAGCCTACTCTTGAGATGGGATTTGGCTATTCAGTCCTATAAGTTTAAAGCTGTATAGTATATATCTGGCTCAGAAAACCACTTCTCAGATTGGCTGAGCCAAGGGTGTGAATAGTACTTTTCCCTCTCTACTTTAACTTACTGCCACCGACCATAAGTTTTGAAAAGGGAGTATTGTGAGGGAAAAGCTGATATTAAGTGGGGTTATGGTTGTTCAGACACCCAGGAACCATTAGCGTGTTACTGCCAGCACTACCATCTAGCGGGATGAGGTGAACTCCAGTTCCTGGGGTCTGATTTGGTTTAATTTCTACTGCTGGTAGTATTAACCTTACCTGGTGTGGGTTGAAGTTTGGAGTCACTTCACCTCTACTCTTCTCCTGATCAGGTAAGGTGATCTACCATGAGTATTATTGTTCATTGTTTTTTATTTTTCTGCTTACCAGTAATGACATTTAAGTTAAATACCACCCTTTGTCTTTCTTCAATATTATACTTACCTAACTGTTATGAAACCAGTGTTATTTTCTTTATTATCAGCTCTGCTGCTGGCCTGGTCAACCAGGGTAGACGCTAAGATATTGGAGCAAGATCCCTGTCTACTGGACAAAGTGGGATATTAAGACTACTCTCTGAACTCTGAACTCTGGTGCTACAACAAAGTGGTGACAAGAGTTTCTAGAACATCGGACAAATACCACCACCCAGGATAACATACACCATTTCTTCAAACAACCGAAGGCCATCTTGGGCATTATATACTCCTGCCATAACATCCTACCAGAACTACAACGGCCAAATTTTTATTTTTATTTAATTTTAATTAAAAGCCTTAGAAAACTATCTTCATTATTATTCCTAGTCATTTATTTATTTATTTTTCCATTCTTTTTGATCAGGTGGAAGGCGTTCCTCTGACACCAGTACAGTGGTACCTCGACTAACGTAATTAATCCGTTCCAGGAGCTAGTTCTTAACCCTTTGGGGGTCGACAGGCCTTCTCAGGAAAGTGTTCCTGGGGTCGAAAATTTTTTGGAAAAAAAAAATAATTTTTTCTTATGAAATGATAGAGAATCTTTTTCCGATCATAACGCCACCAAAATTATGAAATTTGATCGAAAACTAACGGAATTATGCTTTCGCGAAGTTAGCGGTAGCCATGACACTTATGCATCGGCGATTTTGCCCACTTTGAGCTCTATTTTCGACAAATTCCAATGTTTCAGTCTCCTAAAATTATAGCTATTACGCTAGAACTCCATTTCTTCTATATATTGAGTACAAGAAACCGCCTATTTACCAATTTCATCTACCCAAAATAGAGGTCAGAAAATGGCAATTTTCTAATTTCACACAAATTTCAAACGATGCCAATTTCAAAATAGGGTCCAGAGTGTACAAGGCAGACATTCCTGGCACTAAAATAACATGTTCTCTGTTCATTAGTCACGTCTCCAGGCCCCTGTTCCATTACTTTTGCTTTTCATTTTGAATTTTTATTCTCACAAAAAATAGAAGATTTACTGTTATGTATACAACTGCATCATTGTAAAAATGGTATAAATAATATCAGAGCACTTGTACATGAATATAAGACTCGCCAGTTGATGTGTATTGGAGGCATGGTGTGATTTGTTTACTCTTCAACATCGTCAAAAATCGAACATTTTTGCTACTTTGAGCTCAATTTCAAGGTACTTGTCATTGTCATACCAATCAAAATCATCTCTATTTCTGTAATATATCTTCCATTCTATCAAATGAGACCAAGAAAACGAGAATACATCAATAAATACCATACGAAAATCGACTGCAAAGTCGCTGTTTTAATCGAAAAAAACGGTCAGAGTTTTTTTTCTCTCATTATGCAGTGTGTACTGCAGGATTTTTTTTATACTGCGCACACTGACCACACAGACCCATTCTTTCATATGTATGCCTACTTCTGCTTAAATTCAGGCCGCTAGAATTTGGGCGTACTAGTACGGCACCAACCCCTGCTCGTAAAACGTACTAGTACGGCACCGACCCCCAAAGGGTTAATAAGAAAAATTCTTTATTTGAAACCTTATTTCCCATAAGAAATAATGTAAATACAATTAATCCGTTCCACCCAAAAATATTCACAAAAAATACATTTTAATTATAGTTCTACATACACTAAACAACATTATTAAAACTATAAATACTACTACTAATACTAAATAATAAAAAACAGATTAATAAATAACATTTACTTACCTTTATTGAAGAGAGTTGCAGGCATCTGGAAGATAGGGAGGACAGCAGGGGGAGGGTGTTAGTGGTTGGAAGGGGAATCCCCCTCCAAAATGACTTCAGGTAACAAGTCCTTATCTGGGGTTACTTCCCTTCTTTTTCTTTTAATGCCATTAGGTCCAGCTTGAGAGTCACTGGATCCCTGCCTCGTGAAATAACTGTCCACAGTCCTCTGATTCTGGCGACTCTTTAATATTTTCCTGAAGTGCAACATGGCTCTGTCACTGAAGTGGTTTCACAGATGGCTCATTTCAGCTTGCTCAGGGTGGTGTTTTTCAACAAATGTCTGCAACTCATTCCACTTTGTACACATCTCCTTAACCCTTAAACTGTCCACACGTAGATATACGTTCACCTGCGTACTGCCCCGAATATTTAAAAAAAAAAAAATTGTTTTTTTTTTTTTTTAATTAAGAGCGCATTTATATAAACAGGATAGGCTAAAATAAAAAAATTTAGAGCCAGTACTTACCGAGATATAAGCCCGCGAAGTTGGTGCTAAATGATGTGGTGTCGGCAACATGGTGCACTGCCGCTTGCAGAAACAATAAACATTTATCGTTTTTTTTTCAATTTTTTTCCATTTTCTGTTGTTTTCATGCTATGATAATAATGTTTTGATGCAGATCTTTTGATATCATTGCCAATTCTTGTTTAGACACAAATGTTTGGTACTGAATTAGTAATCATACTGTCACTAACACACATGTTCACACTAATAAATGAATTTGTACACCTGGTTCAATCACTTACTATTGTTTACATATATATACAAGGTATTTACAGGTCCCATTTATGTTTCTAGAAGTCCACCACTGTATGATACTCCAAGAAGCATGGATTCATACAGAGCGCCACTCCACATTGCTGACACATGTCATGTGTCTTTTCGCACTTGGGGTCGCTGTTTACTGTAAGCACACACAACACACTTTTTCTGAGAGTACTTCTTCTTTGGAGTAGATGGTAATGGTATCAGGCAGTGACAGTTAGGGATTATTCGGTTGGGCACTTCCCCTTCTGGTTGTGGAGTGACAGGTCGCTGTTGTGGAGTGACAGGTCGCTGTTGTGGGGTGACAGGTCGCTGTTGTGGGGTGACAGGTCGCTGTGGAGTGGCAGGTATAGGTGTGGTACCATACTTTCCCGCTATCTGCTTGATGACATTTAAGGTGAATTCCGCATATCGTTGTCACTTCCCAGTCTTTATTTCGTACATGTTGAAGGCATTGAGCATTGCAATGTCAACAAGGTGGAAAAACACTTTTATATACCACTTGCGACTCCTACGCACACAGTCAACAAAGCCTATCATCATGTCACACTTGTCGACTAGTCGCATATTGTTTGTATAGTCGATGACAACAGCTGGCTTTTCAATAGGTTCATTGTTGAGCCTGCTCAGTCTGTCTGTCTGTACCATCTCATTTCTGTGGATGGTTGACAGCAATGTCACGTCCCGTTTTTCATGCCATGACAGTGCCATGATGTCATTGGCATGAAATGCCTGCACTACACTTCCTCCAGTGAATTTTAGCATGCGTTTTCTATTTCTTCTCACTGTTCCACATATATCAGTATTGTTCACACGTAGGAAATCAGCGAGCATAGGGCTTGTGTACCAGTTGTCTGTGAACAATGTATGACCCTTGCCAAGGTATAGCTGCATCATCTTGCGAACAACATCACCGGAAATGCCCAACATGCGCCTGGTATCATCGAGTGTATTTTTACCTGTGTAGATAATGACATCCAACACAAGACCAGTCTCACAGTCACACATAACAAACAGTTTTATACCAAAGCGATTACGTTTGCTTGGTATATATTGTTTGAATGACAGTCGTCCCTTGAACAGAACCACGGACTCATCAACAACAATGTTCTTGAATGGATAAAAGTAGGCACTGAATTTTTCCTTGACATACATAAACAATTCCCGGATTTTGTAGAGGAGGTCATTTCGGTTTGGTGTATTCCTGTCAGAGAAATGCAACATTCTTAGCAACAGAAGGAATCTGTTGCAGGGAAGGAGGTCACGAAAGACTGGAGTGCTAATGAAGCAGTCTGTGGACCAGTAGTTTGCTATATTGTTCTTATATGTATGTGGCATAAGCATGACAGTGCCAAGGAATAAATACATTTCAGCCACAGTTGTATCTTTCCACCTGCGCAGCCATGACGATTCTGTAACATCTACATGGTCCTTTGTATACTGGTAGTACAGGTTGGTCTAGGTAACAATCAGTTTCATTAACGGCTCATCAAAGTATAGCTGAAAATAGTCTAACTCTGTAGACTCATCAGTGATGGGACAGTGTGGCATGATGCCACTTCCACTGCCATCAAAATTGAAAGGATGTGGCACGAATGGTGTATGTTCAGTCCAATTCCATTCACGATCAGCTGGCGCAGGGTGGGCCTGTGGCATGGGACGTGGGGGAGCAGGAGGGACGGAAGTGGGGCCAGCACATGGTTGAGAGGGTGCTGCGTGGTCCTTTGTCTGTCCACACACCGCGCCATGTGGTCCAGGCATCGTGCCACCCACAAATTCTTCCTCCATCCCAGCATACTTTCCTTCATTATCACTATCACTGTCAGTGGCAGGGGTTTTGGAACGTGACCTGCTAAGACCCTTGCCTCTGACTGCATATGGCACACTGCCTGAACGTAGGTTATGATGCCCAAAAGTACGTTACACTGGGGAATAATGATAATCACTGTCACTCGACGAATCGTCTATGGGCATAAAATCAATTTCATCATAGTCACTTATATCACTGTTACTATCGTCACCATAACACATGGAAAATGATAATTTCCTCTTGCGGAGTTGCCTTTGGGTAGCAACACTAGCAACCCCAGAGGTGCTGGGCTGAGGGTCTGTGGCCACACTGGCCACACTGGTCACCCCAGACGTGATGGGCTGAGGGTCATCTGGGTTCTCATCAATAGTTTCACTAATTCCTTGATTATTAGTGGCTATATCACTGTCTAATCCACTAACCTCGTGTTCTGTTTCACTTTCCGGGAATAGTAGTGTGTTAATACGACGAGGCATGAGTGAATCACGGGGTTTGCCATGATGTTTACCCAAGATGGAGCTGAAACTAACTGGGGCTACCATGCGGTACCCTGGCGTCCCCGATTTTTTTCATACTGCACACACTGAGTGCGCAGACCCATTCTCTCATATCTAGGCGACTCAGGCCTATCGCGCTAAATTTGAACGAATGTAAAACAAAACGTAGATCTACATTCGGGGCAGTACGCACGTGAACGTATATCTACGTGTGGACAGTTTAAGGGTTAAGCACTGAAGAAGGCACCTCCTTCTCTCTCTCTTCCTCCTCCTGTGAAGCAATAACCTCAGCTCTGGTCTGATGCTGTTCCAGTTCCAGCTCTGGCAGCTCTTCAGTTGTTAGCTCTACCCTGTGCTCCTCCACCAACTCTTCCACATCCTCACCACTCACCTCCAACCCCAGGCTGTTCCCTAATGTCACAATATCTTCCACAACAGGCACAGGGTCGTCAGGGTCAGAGTCAGCTTCAAATCCTTCAAAATCCCTCTTTTCAACACAATCCGGCCACAGTGGTCTCCAGGCAGAGTTCAAAGTCCTGGAAGTCACTCCCTCCCAAGCCTTACCTATAAGGCCTATCCAATGCACAATATTGAAGTGATCTTCCCAGAACTGTCTTAGGGTCAATGCAGTGTCTGAGGTCACATCAAAGCACTTCTGAAACACTGCTTTGGTGTACAGTTTCTTGAAGTTTGCAATGACCTGCTGGTCCATGGGCTGGATGAGAGGAGTGGTGTTAGGAGGCAAGAACTACACTCTGATGAAATTGAAGTTGTCAGACAAACACTCTTCCAAGTTGTGAGGATTAGCAGGAGCATTGTCCAGTACCAGGAGGCACTTGAGTGCAATTTCTTTTCCAGGAGGTATTTCTTCACACTAGGGCCAAACACTCCAGTCAACCATTCCATGAAAAAGTCCTTAGTGACCCATGCATTAGTGTTAGCCTTAAAATGCACACACAAATTATTCCTGTTAACATTGCGTTTCTTGAAGGCTCTGGGATTTTCTGCGTGATACACCAGTAAAGGCTTCACTTTAAAATCACCACTGGCATTGGCACACATTATAAGAGTTAGCCTGTCTTTCATAGGCTTGTGTCCTGGCAGTGCCTTTTCCTCCTGAGTAATGAAGGTCCTGTTGGGTATTTTCTTCCAAAACAGGCCTGTTTCATCACAATTAAACACTTCTTGGGGGAGGAATTCTTCAGCCTCTACGAACCCCTTAAATTCACTCACAAACTTCTCAACTGCACGTTTGTCTGAGCTGGCTGCCTCACCATGTCTCACAACACTGTGTATGCCACTACGTTTCTTAAACCTCTCAAACCAGCCTCTGCTGGCTTTAAAATCACTCTCCTCACCACTGGTTCCATGCATTGTCTTGACAAGATCTGTGTGCAGCTTCCTTGCCTTTTCACAAATTATCGCTGTGGAAATACTATCACCTGCTATCTGTTTATTGTTTATCCACACCATCAACAACTTCTCAACCTCATCCACTGTTTTCGATCTATTTTTCGTTAACATATCAACCCCTTTTGCAACATTAGCTTCCTTGATCTCATTTCTCTTTGCCAGGATAGTGTTGATAGTAGATGCGGTTTTCTTATACATCCTGGCAAGCTCACTCAGACGTACGCCACTCTCATATTTTTCTACAATCTCTTTCTTCAGTTCGATGGTGTTCCTCACTCTCTTTACCACAGGGGTGTCACTAGGAAGCTTCTTTGGACCCATGGTGACTTATTTCACAGTGTCAATCACTGAACCAGCAATAAACACAACAAAAGTATTGTGAATGTTTGAAAGAGCGCGCTGGGTAATGTTCTCTCAAGTGAAAACAACGCTTGACTGGCGTCCTGTCTGCCTCACCGCGCAAGCGCGGGGCAGACGGACAGGTCTGTTACGGTACGCTACACGAGTAAATTAACGCTACACGAGAAAAATATTTTGCGAAAAAAGCTTAGATTACACAATTTTTACGTTATATGGAGCATACCTTAGTCGGGGTTCCACTGTATAGTGATACCATTGAGTAAAAATTATTTTTGAAATACAAAAAGGTGCACAATCTTGAGGAAATATGAAAAGTGTACAGTTTTGTAGAAATACGATAAACAGTGTAGAGTTGTCAGTGAAAGCAGCAACACAACAATATATGACCATTTATCATCCAGAAATCATTTCACCAGTGTTGTCATAGCTAATAACAGGAACAAAATGATGCTTAGTGTGGTGGAGTGACGAAAATTAGAAAGTTCTTCCTTTATTGAAATACGAGAAGTATAAAGTTACCTGTGGAAAGATCTAAAACCTATAGTTGGCAAGGGTCCCAATATACACAATGGAAAGCAAATATTCTTCCAGTAATGTTTCTTCACCAGTTACTCTACCATAGTCAAATACAGTGGTACCTCGACTTACGATATTAATCCGTCAGAGAGGGCATATTTTAAGGCGAAACAATCGTTACACGAATCAATTTTCCCCATAAGAAATAATGGAAATATATTTAATCCGTCCAAGACTTCCAAAAGTAGTTAAATAAAATATTTTTTAGAACTTTTTGACATTAAATAATACACAATTTAATGAATAATACCTAAATACACATGTAAATATTGTACAATAACATGTCACTTACATTTATTGAAGAGTTGTTGATGTGTGGAGGACGGGAGGAGGGAGAAGGTGGAGTAGTATGCTAGTGTTTGGAAGGGAATCCTTCCATTAACACTGCAGGTACCAAGTTCTTTTCTGGGGTTACTTCCCTTTTCTTTGAATGCTACACTCCCTGCATGAATGCTACACTCCTGCATGAATGCTACACTCCCTGCATGCCTACTACACTCTGCATCCTTGCTACACTCCCTGCATCCTTGCTACACTCCATGCATCCTTGCTACACTCCCTACATCCCTGCTACACTCCCTGCATCCCTTGCTACACTCCCTGCATCCCTGCTACACTCCCTGCATCCCTGCTACACTCCCTGCATCCCTGCTACACTCCCTGCATCCCTGCTACACTCCCTCGCATCCTGCTTGCTACACTCCCTGCACTCCCTGCATACACTCTCTGCATCTTTGCTACACTCCCTGCATGCCTGCTACACTCCCTGCATGCCTGCTACACTCCCTGCATGCCTGCTACACTCCCTGCATGCCTGCTTCACTCCCTGCACATTCTTTACCACAGGCTTGGCACTAGGAGCTTTCTTGGGGCCCATGGTGGCTTATTTAGCAGTTGCAAGCACTAAAAACAGTGGAATAATGACAATATACTGGTATGAATGCGTGGGTGTGGGTGGGTGGTCGCTCTCACTTGTAAACAATAGCACACTGACGCTCCTGGAGTGCGCTCAGCTGGGCGCCAAGCGGACACGTCCGTTACGAATGTCGTTACACGAAGCAAACATCGTAAATCGCAATCAAATTTTTTACGTTATAAATATCGGTACTCGAAAATAACGTAAGATGATAGCATCGTAACACGGGGTATGACTGTAGTGATAAAATAGCATTTTATGTGGGGGAGGTGGAACAAATATAGATAAGGTAAATAGTGCGATCTGTAAGTTCCCAAAATCTCAGCCTGATGAAATGGGTGCTAGAGGTCACCGGTCATTTGTCATAGTAGGAGCTGCCAGAAGTCTCCGGTTTCTCCAACACACTAATTATACTTTTTGTATCAAACTGAACATATATTACTCTGTTACATAATATTCCAGTAGTCCTTTCACAAGCTAGTCCAAAATCACCTAACGGATTCGTTCAAAAATAAGTGATCCTCTGACCAGATTTGTATAAGAAATAAATGAACCAATGACCGGATTCAAAGCTGACAGAGTTTCTAGGAGCCCTTAACACCCAACCAGATTATTGAAAAATAAGGTATCCTCTGACCGGATTCATAAGCCAATGGGGTTTTAAGCACCCTTATCAAACACCCAAACAGTTACTGATGGCAATGGTAAGATATTTTCATACACGTATAAATACAAATAGATACACATACAAATAGACAGATTTACCTTTTAAGGAGGTTACTAGTAGAATATACAATATAACAACAACTCATGAAACTCTGTGTAGCATGTTGCAAGTGCTGCAGCAATGGGGTTTCTGCATGGATTATGTGCAACTTCTGTGGGAAATGGGCCCACGCATCTTGTGCAGATATTCAGAAATCATCTATAAGAGATATTAAACCAGGGAAGTGTTTTTGGGTATGCCCAAATGAGAACCAACTGTGAAAAATATCACATTGGTACTAAAAGGAAACATCAAAATGGCCTTCATAGAAAACCTGACAGCATTCTATAACAGATGGGAAAATAAAAGGACTGGGCCAGATGGTGCTATCACCCCTGGTGCAGATGCTGTCCTGGTAGACAGAAACTGTAACAATACAGAAATGAAAGTTGGTGGTCTGGAGGGAGACAGGAGCTCTAGTAGGGAAACAGGTGTAGACAAGGACATGCAAAACCCAATGTTAAGGACTAACAATACCACTGGAGATAGTAAACAAGGGGATGCTCCAAGGAATAGGGAAGATAAAATACCAGAAAAAACTGGTGAAGACACCTTTGTTAGTACTAGTCCTGAAGATAGTAAAGAGACAGAAAAACACACACCAGTAGGGAATGCAGTCACGAAAAACCAAGGCAAACAGAAATCAGACCTATGCAAATTCTATACATTAGGTATCTGCAGGCATGGAATATCTGGAAAAACAGAGGGGACGTGCAACTTCGACCACCCATGAAAATGCCGTGCCCATATGACAACAGGAGAATGCAACCTTCCTTCCTGTAAGCTTTTCCACCCTGAAATGTGTTAATCTTCAGTTCAGGAAAGACAGTGCTACAACTTATATTGTCAGGCACACCACCTAAAGAGGACAAGAAGATACAGAAGATCCAGACTATGGGAAAACCTGGGTAGACACAATCACTCCGGAGAAAGAGGTTTTTTAGGACCAGGAAAGAAAAAAAGCTGGCAGGAAATGACAGAAATCGTTCACCAACTCCGATCATTTCTGGAGTGGAATCACAGTCAATGGCCTCCATTCCAAAAACAACAGATATTAGTGCCAGAAACAAATATACCCCCCCATTCCACCAATACGACGACATTCATCTTTGCAAATATACAGGGTCGAAAGCTAGCAACGAACAACAAAATACCATTCATCCATGGACTGCTTACAGAGTCAAACGTAATGTTTGTGGCTTACACAGAGACCCACATAAAGGATCACTTTGACAATGAAATATGGATCCGGGGTTATAACTTATACAGATGTGACAAAGTGAACAGGCCTGTACATCGCAGAGTCACTGATATGCTCGGAACTACTAAATGCCTCTAATGATGTAGTTGAAGTTTTAGCAGTAAAGATCGAGACTCAAAAGCTGGTCATTGTGGTTGTATACAAGCCTCTGGATGCAACTTCCCAACAAATCCAGGAACAGCTTTTGAAAATAGACCAATGTCTAGAAAATCTTCCATCTCCTGCCCAAACATCTTGTTCCTGGAAGATTTCAACCTAAGGTACTTAAAATGGAGAAATGTAGTAAACAATGTTGTAGCAGAGATAACACCAGTAGGCAGATCAGATGAAAACTCCCACACACACAAGCTTTTAAATCTCTGCACCAAATTAACCTTAAACCAGCAAAAAATAGAGCCAACAAGATTAGAGAATACACTGGACCGCATCTTCACTAACAATGATGATCTGATACTAAATATTACCATATCAAAAACAATATACACAGATCACAACATAATACAGGTTCAGACAGGTATGCGCGGGACCCCAAACCAACAAAATTGGATCAATCACAAGGGAGCTTTTAACAAATTCAACTTCAATACCAAAAACATAGGGTGGGGACAAGTCAACCAGGTCCTAAATGATGTAAACTGGGAAGATAT
>WNWK01025534.1:0-28445 GCA_009830355.1 Cherax destructor | reverse complement strand
ATTGACGAATTATCAAAAAAAATAATACTGAAAAATATCAAAGTCACTTACTGAAGTTCTCTTATCCCTCATCAGTTTTGGTTTTCTTTAATGCCAGTCTTCCATATACCCCTTGATTCGACTCTTCCATCCGACCCTTTAATTGGAGAAATGTTGCAGTTTTTGCACTGTAGAATTGGCACGCCTCTGGCAGCAAGACAGTGAATGAGTGATGATGAAAGTGTTTCTTCTTTTTCGGGTCACCCTGCCTCGGTGAGAAATGGCCGATTTAAACATACCTCTGAAATGCCTTCGCTGACATGTAATCAGCCCATCATTGCAGGATTTTTGTGACCTCAAAAATGCTTGTAGCATTACCTGGCGTTGCAACATCTTAATCTTCCCTGGGCTTCCGGGGGCAATCTGCGAAATTTCCTTGGTGATTTTTTATCAGAGAGACATTTCCGTGTCCTGGTAAATAACCGCTTTTCCGCCCTGATTTTGTCCTGGTTGAAGGCTTACGTCAAGGCTGTGTTCTTAACACTACTCTCTTCCCTGCCTCTGTTCGCCCTTCCTATGTTTGGTTATCTGTATATGTAGACGATGTTGCTATTGCTTGTACAGGCTCTGTCAACTTGCAGGGGCTCTTCCAGTATGCTATTGATCGTGCTTCCATCCGAGTCACCTCTCGTGGGTTTAACTTTGCATTGCTAAGGCAAACCAGATAACATTAATATGACGCACTGTTTTGTCTTGTGCTGGTTTGTCTGTATGGTTCCCGAATTCCTGAGCAAGATACTGTTAAATTTCTCGGACTTCTGTTTGATAGTCGAGTATCCTGGAAGACTTATATAACCTCCATGAAAGCTGACCCTTATAGCCGCCTGAACCACCTTAAAACTCTCGCATATCTTCTCTAGAGATCCTATAAATAAAGCCTTCTCCGCCTATATTCAGCACTAGTCTTACCTAACCTAGACTACAGTGGCCATCTATATTCTTCAGCCTCCCCCGTTGCTCTTACTAAACATGATAACATTCATCATGAAGGATTATTTACAAGTGTCTTTGGGCTCTTCAGTCTTCCCCAGTCAAGTGTCTATATACTGAGGTAAGCGTCCCGTCCATGCAAGATGGAAGCTCTACTCATTGTCTCTGTTATTTTGTTCGCTTCACGATGCTTCCACGGATACAATAATTGCAGTTATTTGTAAAGTAGTTTTTTTTTAATCGCAGCCCATATTTACTACGCCCCTCCCTGTAAGTTCACCCTGCATCTTACTTTCCCTCATTGGGAAATTCAGACGATTTAAGTTCAAAGGCTCACTTACCTACTTCACTCTTTTTCTCACTCCTCTTGATATTGACTTTTATCATTCATGTTAAGCGTTAAACCCACGTGTGTCATTCAGCGCATCACTCTCTCTTGAACACTTTCAATTTTATCCTCATGCTATAACCATGTATACTGATGGTTCTGTATCTACTAATGGCGTCGACTATGCAGTTGTTTTTCAGTGTAGTTATATGCAATTCTCCCAGAAACATTTCGATGATGTCCGCCTCGTCACTCGTTGTTCTTTCTGACTCTCAAAGCGCAATACAGTCTCTCTAGAAATTCAATTCCACTCATACCAGCGTCCTTTGTGTACAGCTTTGGTAATGTCTCAGTGGTGTTTTACTGGGTCCCTGGACACACCGATGTCCCTGCTAATGAACAAGCAGACACAGCAGCTGGGTCACCTATTCATGACCTACCACTTTCCATCATGGGTGTTCTTGGAATATTTTTCACTGCTCTCTCAATAACTGTACAACCTCTGGCAAACACGCTGCCCCGAGTTAGAACACAACAAATCGTTTTCATCAATCCCCAGTTGGGATTCTGGCCGTCTTCTTCCCACTGCAACTGCATTTGGGAAAATGCACTCTCTCGCCTAGAGTCATGCACACACGACTTACTCACGGGTGTTGCTTGGAGGAATAAGCAAGAACCCTCTGTAAGGACTGCCAGGTAGCACTACTCTTGCAGTTAGTGCTACTTGGTCCTTTGTTTTCCCATGTGGTAGCCGTGAGTGAGTCGTGTGTGTCCGATTCGCAATAGATTATCTTGTTTATCAGAAGGCAGATAAGATTCACTTCCAGGTCTTCGTCGCTCTAACACATTCCACTGGCCTCCTACTTCAACACACTCTCACTGGCATTTTACATCAACACACTCTCACTGGCCTCCTTCATCAACACACACTCACTGGCCTACTACATCAACACACTCTCACTGGCTCCTCCATCAACACACTCTCACTGGCCTCCTTCATCAACACACTCTCACTGGCCTCCTTCATCAACACACTCTCACTGGCCACCTTCACCAACACATCTCACTGGCCTCTTCATCAGCACACTCTCACTGGCCTCCATCAACATATCTCACTGGCCTCCTTCATCAACACACCTCACTGGCCTCCTACATCAACATACTCTCACTGGCCTCCTTCATCAACACACTCTCACTGGCCTCCTACATCAACACACTCTCACTGGCCTCCTTCATCAACACACTCTCACTGGCCTCCTTCATCAACACACTCTCACTGGCCTCCTTCATCAACACACTCTCACTGGCCTCCTTCAACAACATACTCTCACTGGCCTCCTACATCAACACACTCTCACTGGCCTCATTCATCAACACACTCTCACTGGCCTCCTCCATCAACACACTCTCACTGGCCTCCTTTAACAACACACTCTCACTGGCCTCCTACATCAACACACTCTCACTGGCCTCCTTCATCAACACACTCACTGGCCTCCTCCATCAACACACTCTCACTGGCCTCCTTCATCAACACACTCTCACTCGGCCTCCTCCATCAACACACCCCACTGGCCTCCTTCAACAACACACTCCACTGGCCTCCTCCATCACACCTCTCACTGGCCTCCTTCATCAACACACTCTCACTGGCCTCCTCCATCAACACACTCTCACTGGCCTCCTTCATCAACACACTCTCACTGGCCTCCTTCATCAACACACCTCACTGGCCACCTTCACCAACACTCACTGGCCTCCTTCATCAACACACTCTCACTGGCCTCCTTCATCAACACACTTCATAACCTCCTCCATCAACACACTCTCACTGGCCTCCTTCACCAACACACTCTCACTGCCCTCCTTCATCAACACACTCTCACTGGCCTCCTTCATCAACACATCTCACTGGCCTCCTCCATCAACACACTCTCACTGGCCTCCATCAACACATCTCACTGACCTCCTTCATCAACACACTCTCACTGGCCTCCTTTATCAACAACTCTCACTGGCCTCCTTCATCAACACACTCTCACTGGCCTCCTTCACCAACACACTCTCACTGGCCTCCTTCATCAACACACTCTCACTGGCCTCCTCCATCAACACACTCTCACTGGCTTCCTTCATCAACACACTCTCACTGGCCTCCTCCATCAACACATTCTCACTGGCCTCCTTCATCAACACACTCTCACTGGCCTCCTTCATCAACACACTCTCACTGGGCTCCTTCATCAACACGCTCTCACTGGCCTCCTCCATCAACACTCTCACTGGCCTCATTCATCAACACACTCTCACTGGCCTCCTTCATCAACACACTCTCACTGGCCTCCTTCATCAACACACTCTCACTGGGCTCCTTCATCAACACGCTCTCACTGGCCTCCATCAACACATCTCACTGGCCTCATTCATCAACACACTCTCACTGGCCTCCTTCATCAACACACTCTCACTGGCCTCCTCCATCAACACACCCCACTGGCCTCCTTCATCAACACACTCTCACTGGCCTCCTCCATCAACACACTCTCACTGCTCTCCTTCAACAACACACTCTCACTGGCCTCCTCCATCAACACACTCTCACTGGCCTCCTTCATCAACACACTCTCACTGGCCTCCTTCATCAACACACTCTCACTGGCCTCCTTCATCAACACACTCTCACTGGCCTCATTCATCAACACATCTCACTGGCCACCTTCACCAACACTCACTGGCCTCCTTCATCAACACACTCTCACTGGCCTCCTTCATCAACACACTCTCATGGCCTCCTCCATCAACACACTCTCACTGGCCTCCTTCACCAACACACTCTCACTGCCCTCCTTCATCAACACACCCCACTGGCCTCCTTCATCAACACACTCTCACTGGCCTCCTTCATCAACACACTCTCACTGGCCTCCTCCATCAACATCAATACACTCTCACTGGCTTCCTTCATCAATACACTCTCACTGGCTTCCTTCATCAACACACCCCACTGGCCTCCTTCATCAACACATCTCACTGGCCTCCTCCATCAACACACTCTCACTGGCCTCCATCAACACACTCTCATTGGCCTTCTCCATCAACACACTCACTGGCCTCCTTCATCAACACACTCTCACTGGCCTCCTCCATCAACACACTTTCACTGGCCTCCTTCATCAACACACCTCACTGGCCTCCTTCATCAACACACTCACTGGCCTCCTTCATCAACACACTCACTGGCCTCCTTCATCAACACACTCCCACTGGCTTCCTTCATCAACACACTCTCACTGGCCTCCTTCATCAACACATCTCACTGGCCTCCTTCATCAACACATCTCACTGGCCTCCTTCATCAACACATCTCACTGGCCTCCTTCATCAACACACTCTCACTGGCCTCCTTCATCAACACACTCTCACTGGCATCCTCCATCAACACACTCTCACTGGCCTCCTTCATCAACACACTCTCATGGCCTCCTCCATCAACACACTCTCACTGGCCTCCTTCACCAACACACTCACTGCCCTCCTTTATCAACACACTCTCACTGGCCTCTTTCATCAAACACTCTCACTGGCCTCCTTCATCAACACATCTCACTGGCCTCCTTCATCAACACACTCTCACTGGCCTCCTCCATCAACACACTCTCACTGGCCTCCTTCATCAACACACTCTCATGGCCTCCTCCATCAACACACTCTCACTGGCCTCCTTCACCAACACACTCACTGCCCTCCTTTATCAACACACTCTCACTGGCCTCCTTCATCAACACACTCTCACTGGCCTCCTTCACCAACACACTCTCACTGGCCTCCTTCACCAACACACTCTCACTGGCCTCCTCCATCAACACACTCTCACTGGCCTCCTTCATCAACACTCCACCTTTAATTAAGATTCTCTCTTTGATTTTTTAACAGAAACTAAACTATTGCACAGACTCTGAGTTCAGTTTTACTCTCACACTAAACCCCCACTTTTGTTAACCCTGATCCCTTCCAAACCCCTACCCTTTCCACACCCCTACCAATTCCACACCACTACCTCTTCCACACCCCTACCCTTTCCACACCTCTACCCCTTCCACATCCCTACCCCTTCCACACCCCTACCCCTTCCACACCCCTACCCCTTCCACACCATTACATTTTTGCATCCCTACTCCCAGCACCTGCATCACCCATACGGGTATAACACGCTAAATAAATATATTATTTTATTATTCTAAATGGGTAATTATCAAGGATTTTGAAAAGCAAACTGCAAGAGTTCTAATTGCAAATTATCGAAGCTTCTAATTGGCAAATTATCAAAGCTTCTAATTCGTGAATTATCAAGGCTGGTGATTAGCGAATAGGTCTACCAGTGGGAAAAAATATTTTCACCGTAACTCTCTGGTCTCTGTTTAAAAATTACCAATGTTGAATATTTCATTGAAATTCCCAGTTTCTTTTATTAGTGAACATTTATTTTTATTAACGGTTAATGAGCAATTTTATTTATAATGAGGCGAGGAAAATGTATTTGAACGTTTGATAATGTATGTTAGTTCATTTTTTTACAAAATATTCGTTATTATTTTATTGATATGTATGTACCACACACACACACACACACACACACACCACACACACCACACACACACAATCATCCATTACCAGTCCTGTGCTACTCTGTTACACACCACACAGACAGCTTTCACAGCCTGCCAGCAAGCACATACCCCCATCTCCCTTACCTCTCCTCTCATTCTCTCCCCTCACCCTCTCCCTTTCCCACCTCACCATCTATAAACAAGGAATCCTCCCTTGAGACATTTATTTTCGTTTATGCTCTCTCAGGCGGATCCTCACCAGATAGAGAATCCAATCCTACACATGTCGCTCTGGATCCCTCTATAACGTTGCTCCTCTCACTACTGCTCCACGAGAAAGAGAAGGAGAGAGAGAGAGAGAGAGAGACTGTCTCTCTCTCTCTCTCTCTCTCTCTCTCTCTCTCTCTCTCTCTCTCTCTTATAGAATGATTTCAAGAAATGTTTGGATGGTGGTCTCATAATGTTGGGATGGGATAAATAATATGGGGATTGAGTCACATAATGTTGGGATGGGGTCTCATAATGTTGGGATGGGGTCACATAATGTTGGGATGGGGTCACATAATTTTGGGAATTGGGTCATATAATGTTAAGATGGGGTCACATCATGTTAGTATGGGGTCAAATAATGTTGGGATAGAGTCACATAATGTTAAGATGGGTCACATAATGTTAGTATGGGGGTCATATAATGTTTGGATGGGGTCACATATTGCAAAAATGGGGTACATAACATTGGGATGGTGACACATGTTACGATGGGGTCACAGAATCTTAATATGGGGTCACATAATATTAGGATCGAGTCACATAATGTTAGTATGAGGGTCACATACTGTTGGAATTGGTTCACATCATGTTAAGATGGGGTCACATAATGTTGGAATGGAGGTCACATAATGCTGGGATGGGGTCACATAATGTTAAGATGGGGTCACATAATGTTAGTATGGGGGTCTCATAATGTTATGATGGAGGTCACATAATATTTAGATGGGTCACATAATGTTAAGATGGGGTCAAATACAGAGGTTAGATTGGGAGTGGCAGAGGAGTGGGGGGGGGTCGACGGGGTCACATCTGGGGTGACTTCCCCCCCCCCGCCCGCTGGGCTGATACTGAATGAAAGTGAAAAATAATGTCTTTGAAGACTTCCTACTGGGGGGGGAGGGGAGGAGTTGTTGGAGAGCGAGGAGGACGAGGGGGAGGAGGAAGTGGGAGGGGGTATAATGAGGAAGGGAAGGGAGGGAAGATAAAGGTAAGGGAGCAGGATAAGTACACACACACACACACATCTCTGTGTACAGCCACATCATAAAGAAAGCAACAGTCAAGGACCAGGGGACAGGCTAAGGAAGGAAGGAGGAGAGATCACAAGAAACGACCACGAAGTATGTGAGGAACTCAACATGAGATTCAAAGAAGTGTTCACAGAGGAGACAGAAGGGACTCCAGAAAGACGGAGAGGTGGGGTACACCACCAAGTGCTGGACACAATACATACAACCGAGGAAAAGTGAAGAGGCTGTTGAGTGAGCTAGATACCTCAAAGGCGACGGGGCCGATCACACTTCTCCATGAGTCCTGAGAGAGGGAGCAGAGGTGCTATGTGTACCGCTAACAACAATATTCAACACATCTATCGAAACAGGGAGACTACCTGAGGTATGGAAGACAGCAATGAGTCCCAATTTTAAAAAAGGAGAGAGATATTGAGCACTAAACTACAGACCAGTGTCACTGACATGTATAGTATTTCAAGGTCATGGAGAAGATTATCAGGAGAAGAGTGGGGAGCACCTAGAAAGGAAAAGAGCTTATCAACGACAGCCAACACGGTTTCAGAGACGGAAATCCTGTGTCACAAACCTACTGAGTTCATGAAGGTGACAGCAGTAAGACAAGAGAGAGAGGTGGGTAGATTGATTTTCTTGGACTTAAAGAAGGCGTTAGGAAGGGATGTTAGGAAGTATTTCTTCAGTCACAGAGTGGTCGGGAAGTGGAATAGCTTGGGAAGTGATGTAGTGGAGGCAGAATCCATACATAGCTTTAGAAGAGGTATGATAAAGCCATGAGAGGAAGAGTGACCTAGTAGCGACCAGTGAAGAGGCGGGGCTAGGAGCTATGAATCGACCCTGAACCAAAACAGGTATACACAACACACACACACACACACACACACACACACACACCACACAACCAAAACACACACACAAAAGGGACATCTCCTGAGGCGCACATCAACAAATAACTGTGCAGCAATGGCGTACAAACTAGCGCATTCGACATCTTAATAAAGAACGTTAGGGCCCACACTGTGTATTGGCCATACAGATTGGATTAACCCACATTTATCCAAGCACGTAAAAGAAACTAGAAGAAAGTGCAAAGTTTGCAACAAGACTATCCCGGGGCTAAGGGTATGTCCTACGAGGGAGGTTAAGGAAATCGACCCCGACGACACTGGAGGACAGGAGAGATAGGGGACATGATAACGACATATAAAATACTGAGAGGAATTGAAAGGTTGACAGAGACAGAATGTTCCAAAGATGGGACACAGCAACAAGGGGACACAGTTGGAAGTTGAAGACTCAGATGAATCACAGGGATGTTAGGAAGTATTTCTTCAGTCACAGAGTAGTCGGGAAGTGGAATAGCTTGGGAAGCGATGTAGTGGAGGCAGGTTCCATCACAGCTTTAAGAAGAGGTATGATAAAGCTCATGGCGAGGGAGAGGAGCCAGTAGCGGCCAGTGAAGAGGCGGGGCCAGGAGCTATGTCTTGACCCTGCAACCACAACTAGGTGAGTACACACACACACACACACACACACACACATGAGATTCAAAGAGGTGTTCACAGAGGAGATAGAAGGGCCTCCAGAAAGGAGGAGAGGTAGGGTACACCATCAAGTGCTGGACACAATACACACAACTGAGGAGGAAGTGAAGAGGCTACTAAGCAGCTAGATACCTCAAAGGCGATGGGGCCGGATAACATCTCTCCATGGGTCCTGAGATAGGGAGCAGAGGAGCTATGTGTACCTCTAACAACGATCTTCAATCATCTATCGAAACAGGGCAACTACCTGAGGTATGGAAGACAGCAAATGTAGTTCCAATTTTTAAAAAAAGGAGACAGGAACGTAGCACTAAACTACAGACCAGTGTCACTGACATGTATAGTATGCAAGGTCATGGAGAAGATAGTCAGGAGAAGAGTGGTTGAGCACCTAGAAAGGAATGAGCTTATCAACGATGGCCAACACGGTTTCAGGGACGGGAAACCTGTGTCACAAACCTACTGGGGTTCTGCATGACAGGGTGACAGCAATAAGACAAGAGAGAGAGGGGTGGGTAGATTGCATATTCTTGGATTCTAAGAAGGCGTTTGACACAGTTCCACACAAGAGATTAGTGCAGAAGCTGGAGGACCAGGCAGGGGTAACAGGGAAGGCACTACAATGGATCAGGGAATACCTATCAGGAAGACAGCAGCGAGTCATGGTACGTGGCGAGGTGTCAGGGTGGGCGCCGGTGACGAGCGGGGTTCCACAGGGGTCAGTCCTGGAACCAGTGCTGTTTCTGGTATTTGTGAACGACATGACGGAAGGAATAGACTCCGAAGTGTCCCTGTTTGCAGATGATGTGAAGTTGATGAGAAGAATTCAATCGGACGAGGACCAGGCAGAACTAAAAGGATCTGGACAGGCTGCAAGCCTGGTCCAGCAACTGGCTCCTGGAGTTCAACCCTACCAAGTGCAAAGTCATGAAGATTGGGAAGGGCAAAGAAGACCGCAGACGGAGTACAGTCTAGGGGCCAGAGACTGCAAACCTAAGTCAAGGAAAGTTCTTGGGGTGGAGTATAACACCAGGCACATCTCCTGAGGTGCACATCAACCAAAATAACTGCTGCAGCATATGGGCGCCTATCAAACCTAAGAACAGCATTCCGACATCTTAATAAAGAATGTTCAGGACCCTGTACACTGTGTACGTTAGGCCCATACTAGAGTATGCAGCACCAGTTTGGAACCCACACCTAACCAAGTACGTGAAGAAGCTCGAGAAGGTGCAAAGGTTTGCAACAAGACTAGTCCCGGAGCTAAGGGGTATGTCCTACGAGGAGAGGTTAAGGGAAATCGACCTGACGACACTGGAGGACAGGAGAGATAGGGGGATATGATAACAAAATATAAGATACTGAGAGGAATTGACAAAGTGAACAGAGACAGAATGTTCCAAAGATGGGACACAACAACAAGGGGACACAGTTGGAAGCTGAAGACTCAGATGAATCACAGAGATGTTAGGAAGTATTTCTTCAGTCACAGAGTGGTCGGGAAGTGGAATAGTTTAGGAAGCGATGTAGTGGAGGCAGGATCAATACATAGCTTTAAGCAGAGGTATGATAAAGCTCATGACGCAGGGAGAGTGACCCAGTAGCGGCCAGTGAAGAGACGGGGCCAGGAGCTATGACTCGACCCATGCAACCACAACTAGGTGAGTACAACTAGGTGAGTACACACACACACAAAAATATACAAACACACACACACACAAACACCACAAACACACATACACACACACACACACATACACACACACGCCCCGATGGCATGGTGGCTAGCGCTCTTGCTTCACGCACGGAGGGCCCGGGTTCAATTCCCGGCGGGGCCGAAACATTTCGAAGTGTTTCCTTACACACACAAACACACACACATATATATACAACAGGCCTAGTGTCTAATCGACATGTGCCTAGGACAAAATGGTAACTAACTAACTAACACACACACACACACACACACATCAGGCCTAGTGTCTAATCGACATGTGCCTAGGACAAAATGGTAACTAACACACACACACACACACACATACACACACACACACACACACACACACACAGTAATTACGCCCATTCATCCTCGAGTGATTTCTTAGTGACTTGAGAAGAATGGTAAGAAATGACAGGTGTTTATCCCTCCCTGGGAGCCAGGTCTGTACTACTCCCTCCTGGGAGCCAGGTCTGTACTACTCCCTCCTGGGAGCCAAGTCTGTACTACTCTTTCCTGGGAGCCAGGTCTGTACTACTCCCTCCTGGGAGCCAGGTCTGTACTACTCCCTCCTGGGAGCCAGTTCTGTACTACTCCCTCCTGGGAGCCAGGTCTGTACTATTCCCTCCTGGGAGCCAGGTCTTACTACCCCTCCCGGTGAGCCAGGTCTGTACTACTTCCTCCTGGGAGCCAGGTCTGTACCACTCTCCCTGGGAGAGAAGTCTGTACCACTCCCCCCTGGGAGCCAGGTCAGTATCACCCCACTGGGAGCCAAGTCTGTACCACCCCACTGGGAGCCAAGTCTGTACCATCCCCTGGAAGCCAAGTCTATACCATCCCCTGGATGTCAGGTCTGTACCACCCCAGGGAGCCTGGAATCCTGGGAGCCAGGTCTGAAGCCCCTCCTTCCTGGGAGCCATGTGTGCACGGGGCTAGGTTGGCGTGCACGTTGAAGCCTCTCGTGTGCGCTGGGGAGCTTAAAACACCATCAACAATGTGCTCAGAGCACCGTTACTGAAAACTAAACCCCAAAAAACAAAGGCACAACACCGTGATGGAACCCATACACAATAACCAGCGCTTAGGAGACCGAAACTTATGACGACGTTTCGGCCCGACTTTGGTCCATTACTAGACACATATGGCTAGAACGGACCGTCGGACCGAAACGTTGCCATAAGTTTATTTACTCTATGTGCGGGTTATTGTGTAAATAAGCTTTAATGCGGGCGATATTGTTTCAGTGTAGGCTTTATCGTCATGGCTTCATAAAGCTCCACGCAGAGCGAAACGTCTCCTGTGTTACACATCAGTTCTCCACTAATTATCGTTCTACTATCGTAATACTGACAGAATGTTAATACTGACAGTATGTTAATACCGGCAGTATGTTATTACTTACAGTATATTAATACTGACAATATGTTTATACCGGCAGTATGTTATTAACACTGATAGCATGTTAATAATCTGATAGTATGTTATTACTGAATATATGTTAATACTTATAGTGTGTTAATTTGACAATATGTTATTTCTGGTAGATTGTTAATACAACAAGTATGTTATTTCTGGTAGATTGTTAATACTGCAAGTATGCTAATACTAACAGTGCAGTAGTGTGCAAATTAATTGGGACTGGAGTAAATTTTGTGATTATATCATAAAATGTCTTAGTCTTAGGCTTAATTAATGAAGTTTGGGTTCTTTTCTTTTCAGAAGAATTCCCTACTGACTTCTGGCAACCATCCAGCTGCGATTATCGTCAGTGCCACAACAGCTGTTGCTCTGTTAGGCTATTCCTACAAGCGAGCTCCTTGAGTGAAAGTGGTTTCGACAAATTTTTCCCTTCAGTTCATGATTACTGCTGAAATTCATGATCTAGAAGCGTGTGAGTATTGTAGCTCTTAGAAAACATGCTGAGTTGATGTAGACAGATCGCCGAAAATTTGAGCCTAGCAAAGTCAACTGTTGGTTGGATTCCGAAGAGAACTGGTGACACTGGTGACTGTGGAGCGTTGAAGAAAATGTGGAACAAACAGAAGACAACACCTCACGATGACAAGGTTGTAAGAAATAGTGTGAAGGATTCCAAGAAAACCAGCAAAGATCTACTGAAGTTGGCACAACTGCCAGAAAGCCGGTAAAGAAAGAAACAATTATTGACTGCTGTCATAAAGAAAAACGCCGCAGTGGGCACTCGATCATAAGGATGGACGACAGATGAATGGAAAAAAATATTTTTCAGATGAGCGCATTTTGAAGTACATGGGTACAGATCAGTGGTAGTGAGACGGAGCAAAGGTGAACCTCTTTGGAGTGGACACATACAAGCGCCAAACACCCACCTAAGAAGTTGTTTTGCGGCAATTTTACTGCTGAGGCTCTAACGGCTTTTATTGTTGAACAGTGACAAATACAAAGCAACCCTGGCAACTCACTTGCTTCCCATTGTGAATAGAAACTTTCCTGATGGAGAAGGCATTTTTCAGCAGGATCTTGCTTCATGCCACACCTCCAGAAAAAAGCCGATATTCTTCAAAGAGAGGTCAAGAGTTCTAAATTGGCCTGGAAACTCTTCTGATCTCAACCCAATTGATAATCTATGGGCAAAACCAAATGCAGGATCGTGAAATAGGAATATTCACCTGTGGAGAAGCTAATTGCTGCTGTTATTAGGACCTGGTACCACGCGAAGAACTTGACAACATGTGTTCAGCATTGGTTGAGTCTATGCTAAAGTATGTAGCAATGCTTATAAAAGCAAAGGGTAGTAATATATCTTATTAAATCAATTATCTGTCATATCATTGCCGTGTATTTTTCAAAAAGAATAATAATTTTCCAGATAAATGTCTTATCTCATCACAGTCCTAATTTTAATATGCACACTACTGTATGTTAATATTCACCGTATGTTAATACTGACAGTATATAAATAACACCAACACTACAACAATACTACAGTTACCACAACTACTACAACAACAACTCTACAGTCACCACCACACCTGCAACAACACAACAGTCACTATTACAACAATAACTCTACAGTCACCATCACCACCACTACAATAATAACTCTGCAGTCACCACCACTACTACAACGACACTACAGTAACCACCACCACTATGACAACAACAATACAGTCACCACCACAACCACCACCACAACAACAACAACCAACACAACCACCACCACAGCAACAACAACCACAACAACAACAACCAGCACCACCACAACCACCACCACCACCACCACAGCAACAACCACCGCCACCACCACAAACAACCACCGCCACCACCACCACAACAGCAACAACCATCACCACCACAACAGCAACAACCACCACCAACACTACCATAACAACAACAACCACCAACACCTCAACACAACCACCACCACCACAACAGCAACAACAACCACTACCACAACAACAACAACCAACACAACCACAACATCAACAACAACACACCACAGCAACAACCACCACCACAGCAACAACAACCACCAACACAACCACAACAAAACAACAAATACCACCACCACAACAACCACCACCACAACAACCACCACCACAACAACCACCACCACAACAACACCACCACAACAACCACCACCACAACAACAACAATAACAACAACGACCAACACTACCACAACAACAACAACAACCACCAACACCACCACTACAACAACAACAACCACAACAATAACAACAACGACCAACACTACCACAACAACAACAACCACCACCAACACTACCACAACAACAACAACCACCACCAACACTACCACAACAACAACAACAACAACAACAACCACTCTTTAACACCACTAACTTCAGTCTCCCTCAACACTTATAAAAGTAACTGAAATATCGTAGTAATTATGTCTTTGTTCAGCGGAGAGAAGCAGAGAGAGGGAGAGACAGTGTTGAGACATGCAATTATCTCTCCACATCATTTAATTATCTTATACTGATTATTGAGAGCACAATCGGCATATTCATGAGTCTTCGACCCTCTGTGATTAGAGACGAGGAGGAGGAATTAGGATTTAATAGGATTTATCGCCAGGATTTGCGGATTAAAAGGTGTGCGAATGAGATCTAAATACTAGTTGAAATGTTGAGCGGTAGTGTGTGTGTGTGTGTGTGTGTGTGTGTGTGTGTGTGTGTGTGTGTATATGTGTGTGTGTGTGTGTTAGTTACCATTTTGTCCTAGGCACATGTCGATTAGACACTAGGCCTGTTGTATGTGTGTGTGTGTGTAACGAAACACTTCGAAATGTTTCGGCCCCGCCGGGAATTGAACCCGGGCCCTCCGTGCGTGAAGCAAGAGCGCTAGCCACCATGCCATCGGGGCGTGTAAGTGTGTGTGTGTGTGTGTGTCTGTCTGTCTGTCTGTCTGTCTGTCTGTGTCTGTCTGTGCTTGTTCCTTGTTTTGTGCTCACCACGTTGTGTTTGTAGGGAACGAGCCTAAAGAAGCATTTCCTAACAGCCCTGTGGTTCATCTGTATCTTAAGATCCTAGCCTCTGTACCGTGCATAGCAAACAATACTCATTTGTTCAGACAGGATTGACGGGACAGATAAGCTTTCTGGTTCAGTTTATTTCATCTCTTCTCATGCCTCACTACCCTCACCTCTGGGACTAATTTTGTTGCAAACCTCTGGACCTTCAAAGGTCTCGGCACTTGCCTGATCTGGTGTGGGGGTGGATGCTTGTGCTGCGTACTCAGTGAGAGTCTTCACACACACACACCAGTGTGTCAGATGCTCATTCCTAGAAGATTCTGTATTAAACTATCTAAACTAGCACTGACTTTTTTTGTATATATTGCTGAGGTTATGGTGTTCATGTAAACCTCTGGTGATATGTTGCTGAGGTTATTGTGTTCATTTGAACCTCGGATGATATGCTTGGCGTCATGTTTACACCATCTTCCTCCTTATATGGAATACAACTTTTAAGTTGTATTCCGTCTCTGGTCTGCTCTCTCTCACACCCCAATTTAATTACCTTGCATTTATTCGAGTCGATTTCCAACGGCCAGTTGAATGATCCATTGTTTCAGATTACACAAGTTTTGAGGACTTCTTTCTATATTATTTCGTTTCCATAATTTTCATTTATTTACATTAAGTCATTTATTTACATTAAGAATAGTAACGATCCTAGTACTGATCTTTGGGGAACCTCACTCGTTACCCTTTCCCATCCGTCCTTACTATCACCTTACGTCTTCTATTTCTCAGGTATTCCTTGTCTCACCCTTGTGGCTAAGTATCCCTGCTTTGTTCTAATAGTGAAAACGTGTCCGGTGGAGACGGTTTCACAATTTAGAGCCAAATGCTTTCTTGCAATCCCAGAACATACGGTCGACCCCCCTTCTCTTTCTCATCTCTCTTTCTCTCTCTCTCTCTCTCTCTTTCTCTCTCCCTTTGGCTGGACCTCCGTAATTCTTTCACTCCAGGTGGTTAGTGAAGCAGGACTCACCTTCCATAAAGCTGTGTTAGTTTGCTCTAACGAAGTCTCTCCTCTCTAAGTCCTCAATCACTCTGTTCCCTATAATTTTTCCAATATTTTGGACAGCACCCCAGCGAGGAGTAATGTCTGGTAACTCAGTGCTCCTTGCCTGGTGGTGAGACCTTATGGACGCGTATGTACGTACGTCTTCACATTATGCGCGTGTACATGCGTGTGATTACATGAGCACCTGCACATGTGCTATGTAGATTTGTATGTAAGTGTATATGTATCATGTTATGTGTGTGTTTGGGTGTAAATGTGTGGTGTACATATATATAAATAAATAAATATAATATATATATATATATATATATATATATATATATATATATATATATATATATATATATATATATATATAATATATATATATATATAATCGACTTGCCGCCCGTATTCTCGCCGAACACATATGTATTTGTGGCAGTGAAGCAGCAGACCGATTCGGGTACCATGGTCTTGTGTGTCGTAAATCGAGGGAGATTGCAAGACATGAGGAGGTTAATAACATTATCAAGAGGAGCCTCACAACAGCCGGATGCCCAGCAGTAAGGGAGCCACCCCAACTATGCAGATCTGATGGCAGCCAAAAGCGTCCAGATGGTATCACCCTTCAAGCCTGGACAGACGGCAAGCAGGTGGTGTGGGACTACACATGTGCATCTACCTTGGCTGATACCTATCTCCAATACACCAGGGAGGAAGGAGGGGCAGCTGCCACCTTCAGGTAGTCCCAAAAGTCGAGAAAATATGGAGAACTTGCCCATCATTATATGTTTGTTCCCATAGGCTCGGAGACCCTTGGCTCATGGGGAAAGAGTGCATCTAAGTTCCTCAAGGAGCTGGGCAAAAGACTCAACAGGGTAACTAGGGATCCCAGGGCAGCTAGTTCTCTGTTCCAGCGACTCAGCGCTGCTGTTCAGAGGGGTAATGCATGCTGTATTCTGGGCACGCGCCCCAGCTCAGAAGAGCTGGATGAGATTTTCGCATTATAATCAGTGATAAACATGTAACAATATGTACTAGACATGTATCTCTCACCTCGTGTACTGTATATGCCATCTTTATATCAACAATGTATCTCTTAAATCTTTTGTACCATATTATGTAATAAAATATACCTATTGGTAAAAAAAAGAATGAAAAGATGATATGATGGTTAGGAAGAAATGAATATTCAAATTGACTTACATGAAAAATCAAATATTTTTCTAAGCCTATATATATTATATATATATATATATATATATATATATATATATATATATATATATATATATATATATATATGCAAAACAACCACTGTCATAAAATAGCGAAATTCCGATATTCCAAGCGCTTTCGTGACTTCTCACATTATCAAGGAACTATAAAAAACAAAATATCAACAAGAAGGCGTATAAAGGCAAGACTACACCTCACAGTCGCGTGACAACACCCGACTCTGTGAAACAATTAGATTTTTTACTTGTCTAATGTATCATTAAATTCTTCCCAAATTTTATTAATTATAAATAAATCCAATTCATATAAACCAAAAGAAATATTCATATTATTTTCAAAACTGCTTTTTATGAAACGTGATTCTATTATTCTAGTTCTATATGATCTGCCGGTATGGATCCCGGCCCGGGTATTCTATTATATTCCTGTCAACCATGGACTTGCTTGATACAACCTTCTAGATCTGAAATCAATTGGATGGTTAAAATCTCTCATATGAATAAATAGAGCATTAGAATCTTGTCCAGTTCTAATGCTATATTTATGTTGTTTTAATCTTAGTTCGAGACTTTTACCAGTTTGACCGTAATAAACTTTATCACAGATTTTATAAGGAATCTTATAGACACATCCGTCAACATTTAGGGGGAAACTTTTATAAAAAATAATTTACTGTATCAACATTTTTAAATATAAAAATATAAATACGAAATAAGAAACAAAATTATTAGCGTAAAAATGTAAAATGTAAAATAAAAATAATATTTGAAAAAAAATAAAATTTAGAAAGTCAATAAGAAAATAAGAAAAGAAAAGAATAAGGAGTAGGTCATGACAGGAGAGGTGGTGTTAACATAGGTGGTGGCAGGATAGGTGGTGTTAACATAGGTGGTGTCAGGATAAGTGGTGTTAACATAGGTGATGACAGGAGAGGTGGTGTTAACATAGGTGGTGGCAGGATAGGTGGTGTTAACATATGTGGTGGTAGGATAGGTGGTGTTAACATAGGTGGTGGCAGGATAGGTGGTGTTAACATAGGTGGTGGCAGGATAAGTGGTGTTAACATAAGTGGTGGCAGGATAGGTGGTGTTAACATATGTGGTGGTAGGATAGGTGGTGTTAACATAGGTGGTGGCAGACTAGGTGGCGGCAGGTTACGTGGTGGCAGGATAGGTACCGGCAGGTTAGGTGGTGGCAGGATAGGTGGAGGCAACTTAGGTGGTGGTAGAATAGGTGGCGGCAGGTTACGTGGTGGCAATTTAAGATGTGGCAAGATAGGTGGTGGCAGGATAAGTGGCGGAAGGTTAGGTGGTGGCAGGATAGGTGGCAGCAGATTAGGTGGTGGCAGGTTAGGTGGAGGCACCTTAGGTGGTGGCAGGATAGGTGACGGCAGGTTAGGTGGTGGCAGGTTAAGTGGCGGAAGGTTAGGTGGTGTGGTGGCAGGATAGGTGGCAACAGATTAGGTGGTGGCAGGTTAGGTGGAGGCACCTTATGTGGTGGCAGGATAGGTGACGGCAGGTTAGGCGGTGGCAGGATAGGTATTAGCAGGTTAGTTGGTGGCAACTTAGGTAGTAGCAACTTAGGTGGTGGCAGGATAGGCGGTGGCTGGTTAGGTGGTGGCACGTTAGGTGGTGGCAGGTTAGGTGGTGGCAACTTAGGTGGAGGCACGATAGGTGTTCGCAGGATAGGTGGTGGCAGGTTAGGTGGTGGTAGGTTAGGTGGTGGCAACTTAAGTGGTAGCAGGATAGGTGGCGGCAGGTTAGGTGGTGGCAGGTTAGTTGGTTGCAAGTTAGGTGGTGGCAACTTAGGTGTTGGCAGGATAGGTGGCGGCAGGTTAGGTGGTGGCAGGTTAGGTGGTGGCAACTTAGGTGCTGGCAGGACAGGTGGCGGCAGGTTAGGTTGTGGCAGGTTAGGTGGTGGCACGTTAGGTGGTGGCAGGGTATGCGGTGGCAGGTCCGATGGTGCAGGATGGGTGCTGGAAGGTTAGGTGGTGGCACGTTAGTTGTGGCAGTTTAAGTGATGGCAACTTAGGTGGTGGCAAGATAGGTGGCGCCATGTTAAGTTGTGGCAGGTTAGGTGGTGGTAGGTGAGGAGGTAGTAGTAACCTACTACAGGGGACAGGTTCTCTTCAGCAGGTTAGGTGGTGGCAGGTTAGGTGGTGGCACGATAGGTGGTGGCACGATAGGTGGTGGCAGGTTAATTCGGGACAGGAGTAGGTGTTGGCAGGTAAGGTGGTGGCAGGTTAGGTGGTGGCAGGATAGGTGGTGGCAAGTTAGGTGGTAGCAGGAGTAGGTGATGGTAGGTAAGGTGGTGGAAGGTTAGGTGGTGGAAGATTAGGTGGCTGCAGGAGTAGGTGGTGGCAGGTTAGGTAGTGGCAGGTTAGATGGTGGCAGTTTAGGTGTTGGCAGGAGTAGGTGGTGGCATGTTAGGTGGTGGCAGGAGTAGTTGGTGGCAGGTGAGGTGGTGGCAGGTGAGGTGGTGGCAGGTGAGGTGGTGGCAGGTGAGGTGGTGGCAGGTGAGGTGGTGGCAGGTGAAGTGGAGGCAAGATAGTTGTGGCAGTTTAGGTGATGGCAACTTAGGTGGTGGCACGATAGGTGGCGCCATGTTAAGTGGTGGAAGGTTAGGTGGTGGTAAATGAGGAGGTAGTATGTTAGGTGGGGGAAAGTTGTTGGGGAAAGGTTCTGCTTCAGCAGGTTAGGTGGTGGCACGATAGGTGGTGGCAAGTTATGTGGTAGCAGGAGTAGGTGGTTGTAGGTTAGGTGGTGGAAAGTTAGGTGGTGGAAAGGAGTAGGTGGTGGCAGGTTAGGTGGTGTCAGGAGTAGATGGTGGCAGATTAGGTGGTGGCAAGTATTGCGTCCACTGAATGGGGCCCAATGTTTATAATGTATTATTGTACATATATATTATCCTTTTCATATAATTTTATATTGCCGTTATTTTCATTAATAGCTAAAATGAAAATATCTTGCTTATTATTATTATTTGACTTAATATATTAGCTATGTATGTAGGTAGGCTGTAACGTATTACACTTCTCAGAATGCGCTGGCCAGCCTTTGCGGAGTGCGGGTGTGCTTGTTTTTGCTCCCTAGCGGTGGAGTTGAGAACTGGTAGTTTTTATCAACATGGTGGAGCGCTACAGACGATGTGTCAATACTGTCTGTATTGAAGTGTTGCAGGGCGCGATTTACCCAAGCAACGCAGATGTTCTCCTCCCAGCTATTTTGAGGGATTATTTAGGGATATCCAATGAAGAATTATTTGGAATATCTCTCAACGGTTCGTCGAGGATTTTTGTCAAGTTTGCAGTGGCCAGCGCATATGAGCGAGTGGTTGAAACGTATCAGGAGAAGAGGATTGTCGTCAACACGGGATTAGAGGTACGGCTTCGAGATGTGTCCCGGTACTACACTTATATACGGATTCGAAACGTGCCTTTCGAAGCGTTGGATGTTGATGTGCGAAACGTCTTCAGTCAATTTGGTGACGTCCATGCAGCAACGGTGGGCACAGGGGACTTATGCCGGGCTGCCAGAAGGTTCATTTTCTTTGAAAATGACGCTCAAACGTCAGATACCTTCTTACGTCATAATGGTTTACAGTTTATGTGGGTAGTTTCAAGGGAGGGGTGGCTATAGGAATACGTGTGACCAGTCCCTTTCGGTTGTTGGAATGGGAAGAGGGGGGGGAGGGTGGTAAGGGTTGAGGGTTTATGGGGGAATGTCAGAGTGTGTATAGTGGGAGTTTATATGCCGGCTATAAGTTGTAGAAGAACTAAGGAAGAATTTGTGAGAGAGGAGTTGATATATTTCTTACGTGGGTTGCCGGTTGTGACTATTATCGCAGGGGATTGGAATTGTGTGATTAGGAAGAGGGATGTGGAACCGAGAGGGGCAGGGTGTGAGTTGGGGGTTTTGCGTGATGTTTTGGGTGTGGCAGGAGTCAGAGATGTGGTAGGGGGCGGTGGGTGGCATATAGAACATACGTTCATACGTAGGGGCTATGCTGCAAGACTCGATCCCGTGTATGTGTCGAGGGATGTTATAGTGGAGGGCGTGGATTGCGTTGATGTTGGGTTTTCCGATCACAGGGGTGTGTTGGCAGTGTTGGGATGGGAGGGAGCTGTTAGAACGTATGCTAGTTATTGGAAGCTTAACGTGGGCTTATTGCAGGGGGAACTGTGTAGGAGGAGTTTTGAGGAGTGGTGGGAGGGGATGAGGAATGACGGGAAGGACCGGGAAGATGTGGTGGGTTGGTGGAATGGAGTGGCGAAAGTGGGTATTCAGAATTTTTATAAACGTGAAGGTAGAGAGCAGGCACGATTGCGTTATGGCCTGCAGAGGTATTTGGAGGGGCAGTTGCGGGATTGTTATGTGGGGGGGGGGTTACTCGCTGGAGGACATAGAGGTTTTGAGGGGCCAGTTGAAGGATATACAAAATGAGAGATTCCAGGCTATCAGAGTGAGGGCAGGTATTGAGGATGTGCTGTGGGGGGACAAACCGTCTTTGACTGTCTTGCGTGGTTTTCGAAAGAGGAGGCAGGGTATGACGATGACATCATTGAAGGTGCACGAGGAGTTGGGTGGGTATACGGAGGGACAGGTACTGCGGTCGACAGAGGGTATGAGCGGGTTTGTGGATGTTTGGTTTCGGCGGTATCTAGACCTGAGGTTGGAGGAGGTGGAGGCGAAAGAGGAAGTTTTGGAGGGTATACAGGTAGGGATTAGTGAGGAGGAGAGGAAAGGTATGGAGGGTAGTATAGGGGATGCAGATGGGTAAAGCGCCATGAGTCGATGGCTTACCTAGTGATTTTTATGTTCAACATTGGGGAGTGTTGAAGGAATGTTTGACAAAAGTTTTCAATCCTTTGAAGGAAGTAAGGTATATGGGTGAGGATCAGCGCACTGGAGTTGTGGTTTTAGTGCCTAAGGGGAAACTGGTGGAAACAATTAGGGATTACAGAGCTATTTCACTTTTATGTGCAGATTACAAAATCTTTGCAAGGATTTTGGGTAATAGGGTTAAAAAGGTTTTGGATTCTATCATAGAGCGTGGTCAGTATGGGATACCGGGGAGGTGTATGGGGAATGGGCATGGTAGGATTAGGGCATTCATCGAGGGTCGAGAGGGGGGTGGGGTTTTAGGGCTTGATTGGGAAACGGCTTATGACAGTGTGGATAGGAATATGTTAATTGACATTCTTCGTAAGCAGGGTTTTGGGAATGAAGTAGTGGATTGGGTTCAAACGTTGTATGAGGGGGCTTTTGTGCGGGTTCAAGTGAATGGAAGGGTGGAAAACGTGGTGGACATGAAGCGGGGTTTGCGGCAGGGGTGCCCTTTGTCGCAAATTCTGTTTGCATGCTTACAGGACCCTTTTTATAGGTTAGTATCGAAGGGGGTAGGGGAGGAGGGTCAGGTACCTGGTTGTGCATCAGGAATAGTGGGTTATGTTGATGACACAACAATTCTCGTAGGTGGGTGGGAGGGGTTAGATGCTGTAGGGTAAAATCTAAATTGTTAGAGGTGGGGAAGTGGGTGGGCGGGGATTTGGGGAAGAGGTATGGTTGGCATGTTGTTGAGTGCTTGAAAATTTGTGGGATAATTTTTTGTAATGATGCGAGTAAGGCGAGGGATGAAAATTCTTCTAAGGTGGTAACAGTGACAATAGCGCGAATGAGTGGATGGAGACCGGGAGATGTGACGTTAATGCAGAGGGTTATGGTAGTGAATGTTTTACTGTATAGTAAATTGTGGCATGTGGCAAGGGTATACCCGCTCGTGGGGAGAGATGTTGAATTTTTACAGTGGAGAGTGTTGCGGTATATATGGGGTTTTGGTAGACATTGGCTCAATAAGGAGGTTGTCATGACGCCGGTTAGTAAAAGAGGTTTGGGGTTGATACCCTTACATAGGAGGCTTATAGGGATATATGTAAAGCAGAGATATGTGGAGGAGGGAGGGGGGGGTAAGCGGGTGGGAGTGGTCATGCGTGAGGTACGGAGGTGGTGGAGTGGACGTGACCTGAGTTTATGTGAGGCAATGTTGAGGGTTTTACTAGTCGTCAGAGACCCAAGGAGTTTTCGGGTGGGGGTTTTGGACAAGCTTGGGGGAGGGGGGGTATAGTGCAGGGGGTAGCAGAGTACCAAAAGTATAATTGGCGGGCGACTTGGGTAGGTTTCCGGAAGTTGAGGCTGAGGGCGAGGGTTAGGGAGACGGTTTTTCGATTCCTACATGGAATCTTGGCTTATAAGCGCAATTGTTTTTAATGGGTTTAGCGAGTGAGGGTACTTGTTTGAGATGTGGGTTTTTGGATACGTCGTACCATGCGGTGTATTTTTGTGAAGATTTAGGCGGGGTACGGGAATGGTTTGGACGGGTTCTGAGGAGTGTGGGTGGGTGTGGGCTTTCTATGTTAGGGGCCTTAAGCCTGGATATTGGTGGGCTTGGGGAAAATGTACGTAGAAGGTTAATGTACCTGGTGGTTGATTTCATATATGTGTCGTGAGGTATGCGCGAGGTAGTGGGTGGGAGGCGGGTTCATGCCTTGGCGGCACATTTTTACAGGACGAAATGTAGGAATCAGGGTTTGTATGGGAGAACTTGGGTTGAGGCTTTCTCTGAGGGTTATAGAACGATGACGGTGGTGTCCCTTTTAGAGTTTTGGGGATGAAGTAGGAGCCAATCGAGGGGGACTGGTCGAGTGGGGGGGAGGGGGTAGGTTGGGCATATAGGGAAAGGGTTGACTAGGTTATAGTTTGGTTGATTGATGTGTGGTTGGTTAGGCGTGGGTATACAGGTTTGAAGCTAGGATGGGTTGGGTCGGGGTGGTATCGTGGGTGTCCGGGTTTTGGACGTTTCGGGGGTTTTATGGGGTTGTAGGTAATTTTTCGGGTGTGTGTTGACTCAGACTTGGAGTGATGTTGGTTTGGGGGGGGTGGTCATAGGGGTCATGGACGCATGGGGTTTTCCTCTAGGATGTAGTAAGTGTAATATTCTAAGGATCAAGTAGTAGGGTTTGTCGGTGGTGATGTGCTGGCAGTTTGCATTTATGTGGCAGGTTTGAGGTTAGGAGGTATTAGGTGTTAGACAACCGACAGTGTGCAGGTGTGCTTGGGTGCAGTTGGCCCAGGTATCTGTGGCAATTCATGTAGGATTAAGTTGATGTTTTGCTATGTTTTTCTTAGGTTTAACGTTTTTAGTACTGTATTCTGTATGTGTTTACTATCTTTTGTTTGAATTCTACATTATGTGCAGCTTCTGCATATTTATGTTTTTTTTTCTAGAGTGTTTGTATATGTATGCAACACAAATGTGTTTTGTGTGGACTTATTCTCCGGTGTGGGAGTGTGACGTTGTGTTGTAGACAGTGTTGTCTACGGTGGAATGGCTTGATGTTAATGTATTTCTTATTAAGATGATGTTGTGGTGTGACCCTTGTTACGGGGGTCAGTTGTTTTTATGTGTTATTGAGCAACAACTGTTTTATAGGCAGAAAGTTTAAGGTTTTATGTTACTTCATGCCTATGTAATGCGTTTTGTGGTAGGGAAGAAGTAGGATATGTAACCAAAGGTTTAATTTTACGGTGTTTTTGAGACAGTGTATGTACAGTTTCATTGACAGTGTGTTATGTTCTTGTATAGAAAAATTTAGCTAGGATAGGTAGTAGGATGGAAATTTTTTAGTTTATGTGCTTTTGGCACGGGTTCTTATTATAGGATATATTGACAGATGTGTTTATTTCTGTTCTGTTTGCTTGTTTTTGTTTATATGAGCCTGATTTATTCTTGGGCATTTATTGGATTGTTATGTATATATGTGTTTTTAAATAAAATATATAAAAAAAAAAAACTTCTCACTGTGCTCGCTGTTGAAGAGCTGTGATTGGCTGGCCGCCCTCGCAAACTGCCTTGCTAACTACCGCTCCCTTGTTTGTGTCAGGCGGTACCTCGCACTGTTTTTTTTTTTTGTATGAAAATCATTACAATACTGATATACAAATATAATAAGCACAATTCTTGTCAAGAACAAGATAATGGATCAAAACACACACTGGTAATTAACTTATTAAATCAAAACAATGAGTAAACTGATACAAACTTCATGAACCTATAAAACCACATCCGCCCACACTAAAAATAACACAGTACATATACCACATGAGTTAAGGTAGGTCCACACGTATGTCTAATACTAGTTAAACTTCAGACTACAAGAGCAGACATTACCATGGTACTGAAACACAGCTACTGAGTCCCTGTCCGGACTCTGACAGAAGTAACATAAGTGACCCTCACAACAAAAACATATATTATACTCCTAACAGCCACACTAAAACTATCAGTCACGCACGCAGACACACCATTTCACAGACTGTGTTGAAAATCTGTACAACTTTTCACACGAATGACACTTTAGACAACACATACACGGGACCTGAAGAACACAGAATACAATATACCCGCACAAATTTAGTTACCCACCGCACAAGCGTTTCAAATGGGTATCTATATTATGGCACTGTGGGGACGGCACTCGACTTAGTAGCCGGCCACAAATGGATTATATCAACCAAATAACCCCCCCCCTAATCACAACCACTCTCGCTATTCTCTCACAAAACGCAACACACACAATTACACACGACAGGTCAGTTCTTTTACGTCTTGACGTCGTACAAATGCCATAAATCTGCCACACGGAAGTTACGGTACATATACAGGAAACTGCTCTCCCAACGATTCCCAAACAACAGACGATTCCTACACTTTGTCCGAAACATAACCCAGATAATACCGTGAACTCGCTCAATTGATCCCACTGTCCTGAGTACCAATGATATATGAATGAAATCCGAAACTAATACTCCCAGGGCCCGTGCGACCCCATCCGGCACCCCCCCCCCCACGTCTAGACTAAGGGAGGGGCGAATGAATCCACGTTTTTTTTCTTTATTTTGGTCTAATTTCAATGAGATTTTTACAGTGATTTATACAGCTTTTAAAAACCTATACACTGTCTTTATTATGATTTTTTGCCTTTAGGTTAGATCGAAAAAAATAAAATGTGCCAAATTTTAGGGGTCACAAAACCTGTAAATTTCTACAAAATTGGGAAGATGTACAATGCTCTAGTTAACATCAGATGAAAGATAAAGGCTATATAATTGTTGACCCAATCCTTTTTAGCAAAAATGTCAGTAGATTCCATTATAAAAAATGTTGAAGTTAGTGATTTTGTTTTTGCCATTATTTTGTGGGAAAAAAATCAATAAAAACAAAGCTGTAAAAGATATCGGAAATCCTTCATGGTGGTTGTAGAGCCATCATTACTCAATAACGTGTGAAAAAATAATGACAATCCTATTAATACTTTTCGCAAAACATTACAATGTCAATAACTTATTTCTGAGTTATTAATATATTTTTTTCTATGAAACTTTATGGATATGGCACGCTAAATCTCAGCGAGTTGCATGCATCAGCACATGTTGAGACCCCAGAGGCCACTGAGGTGGCATGAGTAGCTGCACTTGAATGGAGGCATCAGAGATGTTGCTATGTAGAGTTTTTTTAATGAAATAATCATAAAAAATTTAATTTTTGCAGAGATAAAACTAAAAAAAAACACTAATTGGCAACATGTATTATTTATGACAGGAAGAACAAAAAAAATACATTTAAGGAAAAAAACATACTAGGAAATATGATATAAACAAGTTGATTACACCAAAATGTTGCCAGAATGATGCACTATTTTTTGGTAACAAAACATTTTTTTCCAAAATTTTTCAATCTTCCTTTCCAAATCTCTTGAAAACGGCTCGCCCCTCCCTGAGGAGGACACGTAAAGTCGACAATCCCCCTCCACCCACCCACCTAATAACTCTACCAAACTAACATCGCACGGCCTTCTAAACGTTTACAAAAATAAATTGCATGAAACACTGTTTCTTCATACCCACAACCTTTACAAGACGGCAAATCACGTAACTGCTGCGTACACAGAACCTAACCCGACGGCGGTACCTCGCACTGTTGCTGGAGTAGCATAGGTGAGTCACGTGATCTCATCTGATGTGAGGCTTGCAGTCCATTCTCTCTCCTCTTCTCTCTCTCTCTCTCTCTCTCTCTCTCTCTCTCTCTCTCTCTCTCTCTCTCTCTCTCTCTCTCTCTCTCTCTCTCCATCTGCTTCTAGTCCTGGAAGCATCTCTCGAGCGACTTCTACGAGAAACATCTCTCCATGAATCTCTCTCGTCTCTGGCTGTTTGTTCATTATTTAGACTGTTTTGGTACAGAATGGTTTCGCGGGTGAGTTCGAAACGTGCCTCTCCTTCACACTTAGTGGTTTTGACGTTTTGCAGAGATTATGTGTCGAGAGGAGACACTCTTCAACCCTGGTGCCAAGCTGAAGCTTCTGACCTACTTTGTGTGGCATCTACGCACCGTCGTAGTCGGGGATTTGGTTATGCTGAAATTAGAATCAGTATTAAGGGAGTTTTATGTCTTTTATTGAGGATCTGCTGATGGTCCTCAGTTAGGGTCGCTATTTTGTCTCCTTGTTCCTGACGCTGTGCTGCTGCTTGGTACATTATTGTTGTTTGGTGAATGATTCGTCATTTTGTACAAGCTGGCTGTTCTGATTGCCTTGGTGGTCGAGAAGATATATTATCACTGGTCAACAACCAAAATGCTTCCGACACCATAGTAGCAATTTCCAACTAATTTTAGGTCACCGATAATGTATATCATGGTTAAAATTGTTTGTTAGCTCTACTTTTCAATATAGACCTACGTGTCAGAACAGGTTGCAACAGGCTTGCGGCAGTGTTTCTTACCAACACTCACAGTCTGACTGACCTTCATTATTGTTCCAGCAGTCATACAAGGTGGTTGTGCTGTGCCAAAATACTGTTTAAAGCCAAAAACTTTTTAAACTTATAATAAATATTCACTGAGCAAGCTGTTGATATGCATGTGAGACATATTATATTAATTTTATTTTCCAACTGAATGATATAAATACTTCCGCTTAGCTGTCATGCTCTGTATTATAATGATAAATTAATTAATAAATTTTCTGTTTATCTTCTAATTGTTTGTTGTTTTCTTCCTTCAGATGCCTCGTACTTATGTGAATATTACAGACAACTTCTGCTACATTTGTGGTGAGGTGACCTTTGTGGTGAGGTGACCTTTGCATCACAGAAGCGCCGTATAACTGCTAT
>WNWK01025533.1:0-28446 GCA_009830355.1 Cherax destructor | reverse complement strand
ACGACATTTTAAATTAAAATTATGTCGTCCCGGGGTTCGATTTTGGCCTAAATACAACGCTGTTCTTGCCATATAGACAAGTGAAAATTTGTGTATGCAATATTCGCAAAAAATCATTCTGAACCTAACGAAAAAATATTTCATTGTGTTTGTTTATTATTAAATTATTGTTAACGTATCAAAAAATATATTTAGTTGGTTAGGCTAAATTATATTGCGCTTGTTGTAATAAGGTTAGGTAGGTTTTCAAAGTTTCTCTTGGTACAAAATTATAAATTTTACATAAACATAAATGAAAATAATATATCTTTATACGTATAAGAGAAAATTTTAGAAAGGACTTTATTTTAGATGAGTTCTTGCTAATTGACCAGTTTTACCTAATCGGCACGACATATATATATATATATATATATATATATATATATATATATATATATATATATATATATATATATATATATATATATATATATATATATATATATATATATATATATATAGGATGGGTCCACCTCTGGTACAAATTGTGGGACCCATAGCCTCGGAGAAGTGTATAAAAGGCTTCAAGAAAGAATATTTGGATTTCTTCCTGATGCCATTTGAATATTCCACTTCTCCTACCACCATTTTTTTTTTTTTTTTTACCAATAGGTATATTTTATTACATAATATGGTACAAAAGATTTAAGAGATACTGTTGATTTAAAGATGACATATACAATAAACGAGGTGAGAGATACATGTCTAGTACATATTGTTACATGTTTGTCACTGATTATAATGCGAAAATCTCATCCAGCTCTTCCGAGCTGGGGCGCGTGCCCAGAATACAGCATGCATTACCCCTCTGAACAGCAGCGCTGAGTCGCTGGAACAGAAAACTAGCTGCCCTGGGATCCCTAGTTACCCTGTTGAGTCTTTTGCCCAGCTCCTTGAGGAACTTAGATGCACTCTTTCCCCATGAGCCAAGGGTCTCTGAGCCTATGGGAACAAACATATAATGATGGGCAAGTTCTCCATATTTTCTCGACTTCTGGGACTCCCTGAAGGTGGCAGCTGCCCCTCCTTCCTCCCTGGTGTATTGGAGATAGGTATCAGCCAAGGTAGATGCAATAATTTCGCCAAAATCATTCTGAACATAACGAAAAAAATATATTTCATTGTGTTTGTTTATTATTAAATTAATGTTAACGTATCTATAATATATTTAGTTAGGTTAGGCTAAATTAAATTGCGCTTGTTGTAATAAGGTTAGGTAGGTTTTCAAAGTTTCTCTTGGTACAAAATTATAAATTCTTACATTAACATAAATGAAAAAAATATATCTTTAAACGTATAAGAAAATTTTAGAAATGACTTAATTTTAGATGAGTTCTTGCTAATTGACCAGTTTTACCTAATCGAGCACGACATATATATATATATATATATATATATATATATATATATATATATATATATATATATATATATATATATATATATATATATATATATATATATATATATATATATATATATAATAAAAAAAAATCTCCTTCTGTGTGGTGCCTTCACCGCTGGAGACAAACTTTGTCCTTTCCTGAAGCGTTGGTGGCATTGTGTTGGCAATTTTTCCATGATTGGTTTGTCCTAGTATATATATATGTCGTGCCGATTAGGTAAGTTCAGTTCAGACTCTCAGGTAAGGACCCACTAGGGGCGAGGGGAAGTGGGGACAGAAGAAGAATAGCCGGTGAGAGGAAGAGCTGAAGTAGAAGAAAGAGTCAGGACTAAACCCAACAGTCCTACTACTGATACTATATATTGCGATTATGTAAAACTTGCGATTTTGGCTTAAATAGCAACAATCGTCTTGCCATATAAGACAAGTGAAAATTTGTGTATGCAATAATTTCGCCAAAATCATTATGAACATAACGAGAAAAATATATTTCATTGTGTCTATTTATTATTAAATTAATGTTAACGTATCTAAAATATATTTAGTTGGGTTAGGCTAAATTAAATTGCGCTTGTTATAATAAGGTTAGATAGGTTTTCAAAGTTTCTATTGGTACAAAAATATAAAATTTTACATTAACATAAATGAAAAAAATATATCTTTAAACACCTGAGATTAACCTTCAAGAAGGCACTGAATCTGTCACTAGAGGATCAGCAATGGGAGCAGGCAACCCTGCCAGTGCGACTGGGAGGTATAGGGGTGCGCAAAGCAAGGCAGGTAGCGTTACCTGCATTTCTGTCTTCGTGTTTGGCTTCCAGTGGATTAGTCAAGAGGATTGTCCCTGAACGTTTGAGAGGTGTGGTGGGAGCTAAAGACCCCAAGTTCATTGAATCAGCAGTGCAGTGGGACATCCTGGCAGCTCCTCCAGTAGACCAGCTCCTCCCAAAGAACACAAACAGTCCACTGGGACAAACCGATCATGGAAAAAATTTCCAACACAATGCTCACCAACGCTTCAGGAAAGGACAAGCTCGTCTCCTAGCGGTGAAGGCACCACACTCAGGAGATTTCCTTCTTGCTGTTCCCAATTCCTCTCTGGGGACTCGACTCGACCCACAGGCCATTCGGATTGGTGTTGCTCTTCGCCTAGCCGCCCCCATACTCACCGAACATAGGTGTATTTGCGGCAGGGCGACGGCTGACCAATTCGGACTTCATGGTCTAGTGTGTCCACATCAGAAGGGAAGTATGCTAGACATGAGGAGGTCAATGACATCATTAAAAGAAGCCTCGTCCCGCCGTTGCCCAGCTCAGCAGGAACCCCAGAGTGCAGAGGTCTGATGGAAGTCTAAAGCGTCCTGATGGAGCCACCATGCTACCCTGGAAGGATGGTAAGCAGATTGCTTGGGACTACACCTGTGCTGCCAAATTTGGGAGACACCTACCTGCCACACTCCTTAGCCGAAGGGGTGGAGCTGCCAGCCACAGGGAGACCCAGAAGACCCGCAAATATGAAGACCTTCCCTCTTGCTATAACTTCATCCCAATAGGGTCGGAGACCCATGGAGCATGGGGCAAGTGTGCTCTAAAGTTTCTCAAGGAGCTGGGTGGAAAACTCATCATAGAAACCAAGGACCACAGGGCGACCAGTTTCCTCTTTCAGAGACTCAGTGTTGCGATCCAGAGGAAAATGCCTGCAGTATTCTGGGCAGCGGCCCACTGCCGGGGAGTTGGACGAAGTATTTGACATGTAGCTCTTAGTTATGTATGTTGTTTTACTCCCCGTTGTATTTTGTCTTGAAATAAAGTTTGTAAAAAAAAAAAAACGATGGGGTGGTAGGGAAGTGGAATATTCAAATGGCTTCAGAAAGAAATCTAAATATTCTTCCTTGAAGTCTTTTATCCACTTCTCGAGGCAATGGGTCCCACAATTGACACCAGAGGTGGACCCCATCTTTAAACGTATAAGAGAATTTTTTAGAAAGGACTTAATTTTAAACGAGTTCTTGCTAATTTTTTTTTTTTTTATTTAAAAACTTACAATTTTCATACTAGCAATACACCAAGTAGTCACCTTACTACAATAAGGTCATAACAAAGATATATCAAAACAACAGTAAGCACAAAAACCCCACACAAGAATGTGCCAAAAAAACCCCAAAAAAACTAACTCCCCTATAACAACGAAACTTAAAAAAAAAAAAAACATTAAACTTACAAACAAAACCTTAAGCTCCAAAACACGGTAACCTTTAAAAAAAATCTTAATGATGCATACAAAAGCGTTGTCAATACAACATTAGACGAGACATAAATGAAACCCCAACAATACAAAAAAATACACATAACTCTAACCCCCCCACAATGCCAAAACAAACTTAAACCACACAAAACATAAAGTAACCAAAAAAAAAAAAAAAAAAATCCAAAAGCTTTCCCAAAAATGTAAAGTAAACAAAACAAAACAGTGATTATGGACCCTATAAGATCTGCAAAGCATTTTAAAATAGTACAACAAAACTATATAAGATCTACCCAACATGTATACACAAAAAAAAAAAAATATACCTATTTGAAACAAAACATAGAAACCCCAAAAGGGTTTTAAAAACAGAGAATGAAAACCCTAAACCTACAAATAAAACCCGTGATAATGGCCCTTCAATAATAATGATCCTAGGCACACACACAAAATTGCGTGCAAGTCATATAAACTTCAGAAAAAGGAAACCGTGGCCTGGTATCAACACCTCCCCCCCAGTGATAAAGTCATGGGGATCAAAATCCAGTGTCTATACATACATAGAAAGAAAGAACTCTTTACATCTTCTCATATTAAAATACGAAGAATATTGCCTGATAACAAGCCATGGAAATGGAATAATAGTAAAAAAAAAAAAACTTTAACCTCTTTGAAAAAGAGAACCATGAGGAAAAGCACAATATATAAACACTTGGGACACCCGGGCCCCCAAGTAGAAAACCCCCCCTTTGGGAAAAAAAACCTGAAACCTAAAAAGGAAAAAAATAGAACCACCAAAACCTCCCCTCCCCGTCGAGTCACCAAACATACCACCACATACTCATCCATAAAAGAAAAAAACCCTACCCCTTTCAGGGAAGGGTGAGTGGATGACCGGAAAACCGAGAAACCACCCTTCCCCCAACCCCCCACATAACCCCCCCGAAACAACTTTCACCTAACCCCTTAACCCCCAAAGGGAAAAAATTTTGAAAAAAACCCCGAAACTACAGCTCCCGGTTAACCCAGCAACGACCCCATCGACAATTGCCTATAACCCTCAGGAAAAAACCTATCCCCCCTCCCCCTACAACTCTGGTTCCTACACATTATAAAATCTCGCTGCCCCAAAACCTAATCCTAAATCACTCAACCTCCCTCTACTCCACGAAACAAAAAATAATCCAATACCAAATACATCACCGCACGCCTCATCCTCTGGGGACCCCCCCAACATCAGCTTAAACATCTTAACAAGATAACCCCCACACCTCGGATGATCCCTAAAACCATTCCCTCACCCCCCTCAAGACCCCCACAAAAATATACAACATGGAAAAAAGTATCCCATAACCCCCCGGCTGACAAACCCATCGCCCGATAGTCCCATCTCAAAAACTGACCCTAGATGCCAATATACCATGTAAATACGACAATCTCCCCTACCTTGGAGGCGGGTTTAAACGCCTAAACCAAAACCATGTTACATTCCAATCATAACGGATAAACCTCCATACCTAAAACCTCCTTCGCTACCTTAGTCATTACCACATCCCTCCCTAACAATGCCTCCACATAACCCCATAAACCTTAATACCCGACTTTGCAATCTTAAAACATCGTCCTCTGAGGAGTATACTGCAGCTACATGCACAACTTACTGTATGCTAAGGAATTAACAACTACAAGCCTCTGCAAGAAATAACCTCTCCCGGCCGCCACTTCCCCAGCGTCTACCCAGAGCAGCATTAACCACTGCCGAGGAATTCACCTCCCGCACAACACTCGCCTGAGTACAAAACCACACACCACATATCCTTCCTATCCACTATTGGCCACCCAAAACCCTGACCCAACGCCCCCCTACCCATTCCCCACCTCCAATAATTTCGATTTTACCTATTCATCCGCATACCAGTGGCAAACCAAACCTCAATTATCTAGCCCATTACCTAGCCCTCCATTGTGCACTACTAAAATAGTGGTGTCGTCTGCATAACCTATAATACCCGTTTTGCCACCCCATGATTACTCCTTCCCTCACCCTTCTGACACTAACCTGAAAAAAAGGTCTGTAAACATGCAAACAGGAGCTTGGAAACGGGGCACCCCTGTGCAGCCCCCACCCCAAACGCACCTCGGTCCCCCAACCTCCCATTCACCTGTACCCTCAAACGTGCATGCTCATACAAAGTGTGGACCCAACCCGACCTCCGCCCCAAACCCCTGCCGTAAAAGCACCGCCTGCAACATATCTATCAACACTATCATACGCCTTTTCCAAATCAAGACCTAAAACACCCCCAGCTTTGCTGCTCTCTAAAAAACGCTGATCCTCCGGTGACCCTCCCTCCTTACTTCTCCCTGGTACCCTATGCAGCCCCTCCAGTAAACTCTCAAAACTCCTTTCATTCTATTAACAGAATTCATTTTAAATATCTTATAATCTGCACACATAAGTGTGATTGGCCTATAATCCTCAACCATCCCATGCACAGTTTTCGGCACTAAAACTACGTACCTATTGACATATCTTACCAAACTACCTTTCAATTTCATAGCATTAAACAGCCTAAGTAGCATCCCTCATAAGAGCCTCCCAATAACTATAAAAAAATCTGAAATCCCATCTCCAGGCCAGGGCCTTGCCAGAGAGCCTGACCTTTCACTGCCACCTCAAACCTCCTCCTCAGTTATAGACCTTCCATAAGCTCTCTCTATCTCCAGCCCTATCCTCTCAACTATACAATCTAAAATTACATCCCAGGATACCCCATCACTTTCCCCTGACTCATCTTACCTCAAACCAAGCATCCACGCAATAACTCATGGCTTCCGTGGTACGAAGAATCTGCCTTCCGATACTACGGCACTCCTCCAGTTACCCTCAGAGACATGACCGTCATATCTCTTCTCCGATTCTGAAAAGAGTACGTAACACTAACGCAGAGGGCTTATCCCCCATAAAACTTCCTCTAAACCTCCTCGTACCCTCAGAGCATGAAAATTTTCATTCTACGCTCCGGCAATCATGACCGCAGATGATCAATTTCAGCTAGGGATATAAACCCTCCACTCTCATAACAAATTATCAATTGCCCCTCTAATTGCCTCAACATTCCCAACCTTTGCCTCGCATCTTCCCTACCCAGATTGCCTATAAAATTCCTGGATTGCCACTTTAGCCCGCACACTCCACCATTCACTATATCACTAATCCCCTTCCCATCGTTCCATACTCGTCCCCACCAATCACCAAAACACTCCCTGTGATCCAACCCTGCAACAACCTCACATTTAATTTCCAATACCCAGAATAACATATCTTCACTATGGCCATCCCATCATCTACTGCTTACACCCCTGAAGTCAGAAAAAGCAAAATCCTGACATTTAACCTCACCTACCTGAACTGCCCCTGATACATATCCCCGGTCCAACCTAGCCGCATAACCCTGTTTAATATAAGTGTGATCCACACATACCCTCACCATAACCACATCCTCCACTAACCGCCTCAGCACTTCCTCAAGCTGCCAACAAACAACCCGCCCCTCGGTTCCACATCCCTCCCTCTAATATTAATTCAATCCCCGGCAATTATAAAGTAACCAACGGTAAACCTCTCAATGCATAAACCAGAATCAGCACATACAAAATCATCCTTTGCATGGCGTTGGAAGTCGCCGGCATATATCACACCAATGACACCTCTACTCTCTCCCCAAACCCCGTCCACCCGTACTATCCTACCCCCACCCCCCTCCTCCAGACTTTTAACGAGGGCTGGTCTCACGTATACCCACCATCACCCCACCCTTGGAAATGCCCCGAACTCCCGGTAATAACACTTATATCCCTTCAAACACAAATCCCTACCACACCTATAATTATGCTCCCTGGAGAAGCTACATCCACATTCAACCGTCTGAGCACGTCACACTCAATCCATCTCCTCTGAACTACTTGGAGCCATTAACATTTAAGTTGAGACACCTGAATAGGTCAAAGGGGTTTGCCACTTCAGCCTTTGGACCACTGTCACAACTGGCACAGAGCCACCTTGTGCCCTACCACCTTTCACTCCTGTCCCACTTTTCTTTCCCTGGGGCACAACCTTCTTTCCACTTGACAACATCCCTCCAGGCCATTTTAGAAGACCTTTGGCCCCGGGGTTATCTCATCATCCTCAGAATCACACTGGGCCGCTTGAGATGCTTCCACACATTCCATCTCCCTATTACCTTCCTCCCTATGCACCTCCACCTCAGCCACCACCACAGGCACAAGTCAACAAGGTCCTCTCGGACCAATCTGCGCACTCCGGACGCTCCGAAACACCAGATGGAGTCATCATCCAAGCCCAAATCACCCGCCGGCAGCGGGCTCCCAAGGAGGCTCTGGATGTCCGCAAAACAAGGCCTCGATAACTCAGAGACCACCTCCAACAAGTCACCATCATGGCAACCTGGGAACACTCCTGCTCTTCCTGGAATTGTTGTGGGTAAAATCAAAACAGCCTCCTCCACCAGCATCAACCGCCTCACTCAACTCTGAGGACATCCTCAGTATCAAGGGACCCTCAGCCACATCCAACTATGCACTCGTCTTGGTCATTTCTCAGGTGCGTTGCAGTACGATAAGTCCCTTCATCTCGACGTCAGGTTGCCGCTCCCTGCGTTGATCACACATAGCTGCCATATGTCCCGGGGCACCGCAAGAGCCAGCACGTCCTCACCTGTCCAGCATACGAAACGTATGCTTAGTACGAAACTCTTGCATCTGAACATGTGACAGGATGAGCCTCCTCAAAGTCATTTGAGGAGTATGATCCGCCAGCATGCCAGCATAAGTTCCCTGCTGCCACCAGAGTAGCATTAGCTACATGTTTGGTCATACTGGCCCGAATACTCGCCGAACATCGGAGATTCAGCGGCCTCAAACGGGAGGTCCTTCACGTGAATCAAAATAATGCGCGGACACGTCACGCATACCTCCAATCGAGGACGGCGACAATAGGCTTGTCCTGAAACTTGTCACCACTTCCTCATACACGCCAGTGGAGTTGAACTTGACGAAAAATCTGGCTGATCCGTTCAAAGATATGCCATAAATGGCCTCAGTCGATATTCCGAAGGTGTCACATAGAACCAATGGCAAGATGATCTCAGCATTATCCAGGATACAGCGCTTTTAATCAAGTCACAGACGGTGTTGACACGTCGCCGTGGAGTTAATCCGCCATGATGGTGAAAATGAAATTTATTTCGCGTAAGGGTTGGGGATCGTCGTTTGGTGCATGAGTACATACATGGAACTCTAGGGAATAACAGACCCATCACGTTGTTAGGAGCGGATTATAAGATTTTGCAAGAATTTTAGTTAATCTGACAGAGCGAGTGTTAGATGAAGTGGTATGGGAAGGGCAATGTAAATTCCTGGAAGGTCTATGAGGGTCATTGCATCGTAGAATTAAAGGTTTTGTGGAGGCACGTCATGGGGGAGGAGTATTGGGATTGGATTGGGAAAAGGCTTTTGATAATGTAGATAGGAGACTTTATTTACAATTTTATTAAAACAGGGTTTTGGAGAAGAGATAGTGTCATGGGTGCGTATGCTAACCATTGATGCAAAACTACGGGTTCAGGTGAATGGGAGGGTGGGGTCTGGGTAGGCATGGGGTGGGGGCTGCGGCTGGGGGTGGCTGTGTCCCCTCTCCCAGCTCTTGTTTGCCTGTTTGGGACCCTTTTTATAGGTTAGTTAGCGGAGGAGTGGGGCCAGGGTTTTGGATGCGCAGGGTGTAAGTGGGCATCATAGGATACGTTGATGATACTACCATAATGGTGCGTAGTAGGGTAGGTTTGGAATTCATTAACAGGGTATAGTTTTTGGAGATGCGTCAGGATGCGTGTTAACAGGGAAAAATCAAAATTTTTGGAGGTGGGGTCCTGGGTGGGGGGACGTTGGGCAGGGATATGGAGTGGAAAACTGTCGAGCTATAAAATATGTGGAGTACATTTTTTGTGATGAGGAAAGATCTGCAAGAACAATTAATTCTTCTTTAGTTGTAGATGCAGCCATTCGTAGAATGGCTGGATGGCAACCAGTGAGGTGACAATACTTCAGAGGTAATTGTCATAAACGTTCTTGTGTATAGTAAATTATGGTTTGTGGCAGCAGTTTATCGCTGCTTCCGGAGGATGCTGGTTTACAGAGGAGAGTTTTGAATTTTATATGGGGGATTCCGTCGACATTGGTTGGGAAGGACGTCGTCATGACAAAATAGCTAAGGGAGGTATGGGACTAATACCGGTACATAGGCGTTTGATTGGTGTTATGTGCGGCAGGAATATCAGAGCGGCCCGGAGTTAGGGGCGAGGTTACGACGCAGTAATGAGAGGTTAGAAGGTGGTGGGTGGGTAAAGATTTAATGTTGTGTGAAGCCATGTTGCGGCATCTATTGGTAGTAAAACCCAAGAGGGTAAAGGTATGTAAACTGGATAATATTAGTATGTACGTGGGTGAGGTCATTGGTGAGGAGGTTTATCCGGAGTTACCATTGAACCATGGTAGTTCCAGAGATTGCGATTGCAACCTCAGGTTCGAGAAACTGGATTCGTTTCCTTCATGGCATCCTAGCGTCACAGAAGCAGTTGTATGTAATGGGTGTGACTCGGGATCAAGGCTGTGCAGTGTGGATGGCCGGAAACGGCCTGAGTATATCGTATACTTTTGTGAAGAATTAATAGGGTGAGGAACTGGTTTCAGTGCATCTACGACAGGTGGCGGTGAGGATTGTCGATGCTTAGGGCGTTAAGTTTGAGGTATGGGGTTGTTCGGATGCGGTCCGACGTCAGTTTCGTATGGCACTCGATTTTATATATGTTTCTTGGGGATGCGGGAGATTAGAAGTGCGACGCCATCTAACGATGGATGTATTAAAGGGTTTGTGACATCCACTGCATGTTGAATGGTACCATGACGGAGCGTGTGGGCTGGTCTTCGGTGAGGGTGTTTTTCACATTTTTATGTATGAAGTGAGCTGGTGATAATTATTGCAAGATGTGGGAAGGTCAGCTGTAGCGAGATCGGTCGTATGATGTGTCAAGTCACGTGACGGCAGTGACACGGTCAGTTAAGGGGACAACACTTTTTAGATATGCTAAATCTCTCATTGCTTTGTCATATTATGACTGTGCAGCGGTGCCTGTCGGATCCTCTTCCTTTAAGATGGGTTTAGCCTCGTGTACACTGAGACACATGCATCTCTTGGGTTATCCTAGGTTCTCTACACATATGCTGCTATGTATGATAATGTATGTAAATGTATTTGTGTATACCTGAATAAACTTACTTACTTACTCACCGTGTATAACTTAATGAAGTTTAGCGGAGTTGATCGACTTGAACCCCGTAGCCAATGGGGTTCAAGCCGATCAACTACGAGGGTCACTGTAGCTGCACCTGATAAAACTAGTTTAATATCTAAAACAGAGATTAAAGTAAACTCTCAGAATATATACATTGTGAGATATACATCTCTCGATGTGTATATATCCTGTCAAGTTTAATTAAACTTTAACCAGAAAAATTAAATTCTTTTTCCAGCGAGAAGATTGTAAGAATTATTATGAGGTATTTTAAAAACATTTTGTCACGCCATTTATTAATGGTTTTGTTAGAGCATTTTTTTTTTTTTTTTTGTGTTTATAAGTACTTCTTAAGTTAAAGAATTAATGTATGACAAAAAAATGCTCAAGTGAATGTACTGAGAGGGATTAAAATTTAATTCGTGTAAAAATTAACTTAGTTTAAGTACCTTCAAATATATCAGTACCAGTCAAGTGAGAACTTGTGCAAGTTTAAATAAAAGTAGTTAAAATAGAGTTTTAATCTAGTGACATGTCAGTAATATAACTCACGAAATCGTAATGACACGATTGCAAACAAACCATACCACGGGTGGGGTTCGAACCCGCGATCAGAGAGTCTCAAACTCCAGACCATCGCGTAGCCACTGGCCAGCTAGCTTCAATAAGATTCATCCAACTAGGTATATATCTACACCATAGGAAGGTTAGCATAGGCACCACTGTGTCCACAAATGCTAGCGGGAGATTCGTCTGTAAAAACTTGCATTTGTGAACACAGTGGTGCCTATGTTAACCTTCCTATGGTGTAGAAATATACCTAGTTGGGTGAATCTTATTGAAGCTAGCTGGCCCAGAGGCTAACGCAATAGTCTGGAGTTTTGAGACTCTCTGACCGCGGGTTCGAACCCCACCCGTGGTATGGTTTGGCAGTAATATTTTATACATTCACTCGGTCAAACGAGATATACAGAAAAATCCAAAATTCAATGTCAGGATAATAGAAAAATTCGTTACAAAAAAAGAGAAACTACTTCATTTTTTTCCAGGGAACATTTCTGCTAAGTGAAAGTTCACATCCAGTAAAATGTTTTCCATATTTCACTTCCTCGTGAAAATACTGAAACTGCGTCTTTAAGAGAACATACCATGTCAGGTATGACTTCGAATGACAGCGACGACGGAGGAGTTAGTAGTAGACTTCAAAACACTGGAAAAATATATTGGTAAGTAGTGAATGCAAACGAAGGCCATGTCAGTTGCCAGTGAGGCCTCGTTATTGTGGATTTATTGTGTGTGGGATGAATAAGGCTTCGGAGGCTTTTTAATTTATTTGGGTTCTTGCATAATAATAATAATATCTTTATTTCTACAAGTACATGTGCAAGATATACAGGCCATAGCTGACATCAATGACATACTACTATATAAAAAGCCGCTTGTTATGCAGAGCATTTCCCGTAAATTAGGTCAAATTTATCCAAAATGATGGGTGAACAGGAACAGCAGGTGTCTTATGGATACACGTCCCTAATGTTTTCCAGCCGTACCGGAGGAGATTCGAACTCCGGACCTCAGTGTGTGAGCTGAGTGCGCTAGCGAACGAGCTACGGGACACGACAGGTAGTGTATTTAAGTGCCATGGCACAGGAGGGTCATACCAGGAGTAGGCCCGGTGGTCTGGTGGCTTGAGCTCTCGCTTCACACACGGAGGGCCCGGGTTCGATTCCCGGCGGGTGGAAACATTTCGACGTGTTTCCTTACACCTGTTGTCATGTTCACCTAGCAGCAAATAGGTACCTGGGTTGTTAGTCGACTGGTGTGGGTCGCATCCTGTGGGACAAGATTAAGGACCCCAATGGAAATAAGACAGACAGTCCTCGATGACACACTGACTTTCTTGGGTTATCCTGGGTGGCTAACCCTCCGGGGTAAAAAATCTTATCTTATCGTGAGTGACGTTGGCTGCCTGAGTGAGGCTGGGTAAGAGTGGTGTGGGCTGAGCTGGTTAGGCCTATGCCACTAGGTGTCAGCACCATAGTGCCGTGAAATATGAACCCAGCATCTTCTTGCCTCAATTTCCCATTCAATTTAGGCTTCACAAAGATATCGTGAACAAACTTTCAAAATATTTATTAAGGCTATTATTGGGTGGTGATGTAATGGATACAGAATTCCAAATGAAATGTTTAAATTCTTTCATCGCAAGTTTCCACTTATTGCGGACGGAAATTCCTAAGGCTCTCACAAATATTAAGATTATATAATATTGTCAAGGAGAGGATTTTGTCAAGGAGTGTGGGTGTACTCCCTATTTGTACTCACCTATTTGTGGTTGCAGGGGTCGATTCATATTTCCTGGCCCCGCCTCTTCACTGATTGCTACTAGGTCCTCTCTCTCCTGCTCCATGAGCTTTATCAAACCTCCTCTTGAAACTATGTATGGTTCCTGCCTCCACTACGTCACTTTCTAGGCTATTCCACTTCCTGACAACTCTATGACAGAAGAAATACTTCCTAACATCCATTTGCCTTTGACTCATAGGAGTCTTCAACTTTCAATTGTGACCCCTTGTTTCTGTGTCCCATCTCTGGAACATCCTGTCTCTGTCCACCTTACCTATTCCTCGCAGTATTTTTTATGTCGTTATCATGTCTCCCCTAACCCTCCTGTCCTCCAGTGTCGTCAGGCCGATTTCCCTTAATCTTTCTTCGTAGGACAATCCCCTTAGCGTGACTCACGAAATCGTAATGACACGATTGCAAACAAACCACATACCACGGATGGGGTTCGAACCCGCGGTCAGAGAGTCTCAGAACTCTAGACCGTCGCGTAAGCCACTGAAGCTAGCTGGCCCATTGGCTTATGCGACGGTCTAGAGTTCTGAGACTCTCTGACCGGGGGTTCGAACCCCACCCGTGGTATGTGGTTTAATCCCCTTAGCTCTGGGACTAGACTTGTTGCAAACCTTTGCACTTTCTCTAGCTTCTTGACGTGCTTGACCAGGTGTGGGTTCCAAACTAGTCCTGCATACTCCAGTATGGACCTGACGTATATGGTGTACAGAGTCTTGAACGATTCCTTAGTGAGGTATCGGAACGCTATTCTTAGGTTTGCCAGGCGCCCGTATGCTGCAGCAGTTATCTGATTGATGTGTGCCTCAGGAGATGTGCTCGGTATTATACTCACCCCAAGATCTTTTTCCTTGAGTGAGGTTTGCAGTCTTTGCCCACCTAGCCTATTCTCTGCTTGCGGTCTTCTTTGCCCTTCCTCGATCTTTAAGATTTTGCATTTGGCGGGGTTAAATTCAAGGAGCCAGTTACTGGACCAGGCTTGTAGCCTGTCCAGGTCTCTTTGTAGTCCTGCCTGATCCTTGACTGATTTATTTCTTCTCATTAACTTCACGTCATCTGCAAACAGGGACACTTCTGAGCCTATCCCTTCCGTTATGTCATTCACATATACCAAAAACAGCACAGGTCCTAGGACTGACCCCTGTGGAGCCCCGCTCGTCACAGGTGCCCACTCTGACACCTCGCCACGTACCATGACTCGTTGCCTCCCTGTCAGATATTCTCTGATCCATTTCAGTGCCTTTCCTGTTACGTGTGCCTGATCCTCTAGCTTTTGCATTAACCTCTTGTGAGGAACTGTGTCGAAGGCCTTCTTGCAGTCCAAGAAAATGCAGTCTATCAACCCCTCTCTCTCGTGTCTTACTTCTGTTACCTTGTCATAAAACTCCAGTAGGTTTGTGACACAGGATTTTCCTTCACTGAAACCGTGCTGGTTGTCGTTTATAAGCTTGTGTCTTTCTATGTGCTCCACCACTCTTCTCCTGATGATCTTTTCCATGACTTTGCATACTATAAACGTCAGTGACACAGGTCTGTAGTTTAATGCTTCGTGTCTGTCTCCTTTCTTAAAAATTGGGACTACATTTGCCATCTTCCACGCCTCAGGTAGTTTCCCAGTTTCAATGGATGAGTTGAAGATTTTTGTTAGTGGCGCACACAACATCTCTGCTCCCTCTCTAATGACCCACGGAGAGATGTTGTCTGGTCCCACCACCTTTGAGGTATCAAGTTCACATAGCAGCTTCTTCACCTCCTCCTCGGTTGTGTGTATTTCTTCCAGCACTTGTTCTGAATTCCTGGAGTCCTTCCTGTCTCCACTGTAAATTCTTCTTTAAATCTCATGTTTGTGTTGTGTGTGTGTGTGTGTGTGTGTGTGTGTGTGTGTGTGTGTGTGTGTGTGTGTGTGTGTGTGTGTGTGTGTCGATCTTAATTTTTTTTAATCTGTAAATTGTATTTTTTTAAATACTTTGTAAAATTCACTAAGTAGCCATCGAGTGAACTCAACATATGGTTCTTGGTAGACGACACACTGTGGTAGGCAAAGACTCTTTGCTATAAACCATTAGAATTTTTAGAGCAAAGAAATCTAGGCCTCTTCTTACACCCTTCGGAATGTTAATTAATGTCTTACAGCCATCACACCACTGAACAAGTCACAGTTCCCATTCAAGGAGAGCAAATCATTGCTTCCTCTGACTGAACTCACCTTGATGCCCCACTTGGGTCTAGGACTACTGGAACGAATCATAAGATAACACAGAAAGCACTACCCGCATTACTATCTTCGTGTATTACATCCAGTGAATTATTGAGTGAGACAGTCCAGTAATACCTAAATGGTACTGTAGGAACTAATAACCCAATGTTTATCAAATCAGTATGAGAGTAGGATGTCCTTGCAGAATTTTCTAGCGGAACAGCTGCTCTGAGAGACCATAAACAGTCCAACTGGAACAGCAACATTGCGAGAAAATCGCCCAAATATTGCTCGACAATAACTCGAAAAAGGACTAATTTTCCCCAGCTATTGAGGAAGGCACCACATGCTGTGGATTTCTTCTCAAATGTCACTAATTCTTAAGAATACCCCCCGCCCCTCAAGTTCTTTGCAATAATATTACTTTTCGCCTACCCACCCCAGTGTATCGGCAGATATTTTGGGCATCATGGATTCATTTGACAAATGTCAGGAGCAAAGTATACCAAACAAGAAGAGATCAATGATATCTTAGAGGGAAGCTTTGCCATAATCTGCTTCCCATCAGACCAGGAACCTCAGGTAACCTGGACTAATGGCAGCAAGAGGTATCCAGATGGAGTCACCATACCATCCTAAAAGGTTGAAGCATCTAGTCATAAGGGAAACCTCTGGGTACCTGAAATAAGGGTTTTAACTGCCCAAAACATTTTCCTGTTCTCAACAAAATATTGAATACTCATCCATATATATATATATATATATATATATATATATATATATATATATATATATATATATATATATATATATATATATATATATATATATATATATATATAAAGTTCGTCGATGGAGCCAGGATCTGGGATAATCTAACGGGCTCTGAAACCAGGCCTGCTACCCCCAACAACTACAAACAGTCGCACTGGGATGGCCCAATAGTAGAGAATATAGCCTCAGCAATGCTTTAGTGTGTGTCAGGGAAGGATAGAGCTCGCCTCCTTGCAGTGAGAGCTCCTCGTGCAGGGGACTTTCTGTTGGCTGTTCCCAACTCCAGCCTTGGCACACGCCTCGACCCACAGACCATCCGCATTGGTGTTGTCCTTCGACTTGCCGCCCCTATTCTCGGCAGTGAAGCAGCAGACCGATTCGGGTACCATGGTATTGTATGTCGTAAATCCGAGGGAAAGATTGCAAGACATGAAGAGGTTAATAACATTATCAAGATTAGCCTCACAACAACCGGATGCCCAGCAGTAAGGGAGCCACCCCAACTATGCAGATCTGATGGCAGCCAAAAGCGTCCAGATGGTATCACCCTTCAAGCCTGGACAGACGGCAAGCAGGTGGTGTGGGACTACACATGTGCATCTACCTTGGCTGATACTTATCTCCAATACACCAGGGAGGAAGGAGGGGCAGCTGCCACCTTCAGGGAGTCCCAAAAGTCGAGAAAATATGGAGAACTTGCCCATCATTATATGTTTGTTCCCATAGGCTCGGAGACCCTTGGCTCATGGGGAAAGAGTGCATCTAAGTTCCTCAAGGAGCTGGGCAAAAGACTCAACAGGGTAACTAGGGTTCCCAGGGCAGCTTGGTTTCTGCTCCAGCGACTCAGTGCTGCTGTTCAGAGGGGTAATGCATGCTGTAATTTGGGCACTCGCCCCTGCTCTGAGGAGCTGGATGAGATTTTCGCATTATAATCAGTGGCAAACATGTAACAATATGTACTAGACATGTATCTCTCACACCTCGTGTACTGTATATGCCATCTTTATATCAAAAATGTATCTCTTAAATCTTTTGTACCATATTATGTAATAAAATATACCTATTGGTAAAAAAAAAATTAAAAGATGGGGTGGTAGGAGAAGCAGAATATTTAAATGGCTTCAGGAAGAAATCCAAATATTCTACTTGCGATTTTGGCTTAAATACCCACGCTCTTCTTGCCGAATAAGGCAAGCGAAAATTTGTGTATGCAATAATTTTGCAAAAATCATTCTAAACCTAGCGTTTGTTTATTAACGAATAGCTTTAAACTTATCTAAAATATGTCTAGTTGGATTAGGCTAAGTTAAATTGCGCTTGTTATAAAAAGGTTAGGTAAGTTTTCCAAGGTTCTTTTGGTGCAAAATTATTAATTTTTACATTAACATCAATGAAAAAAAAATTTAAACGTGTAAGAGAACATTTTAGAAAGGACTTAATTATAAATGAGTTCTTGCTAATTGACCAATTTTATAATATTTCCATGCGTGTATATATTACTAAATTTAAAAGAGAAACTTTCGTTTTTATTTTTGTGATACCCTGCCTCGGTGGGATGCGGCCGGTTTGTTGGAAGAATATATATATGTGTGTGTGCTCACCTAGTTGTACTCACCTAATTGTGGTTGCAGGGGTCGAGACTCAGCTCCTATCCCCACCTCTTCGCTGTCTGCTACTGGGTCTCTGCGCTCCCTGCTCCATGAGCTTTATCATACCTTGTCTTAAAACTATGTATGGTTCCCGCCTCCACTATATCGTTCGCTAGACTATTCCACTTCCTGACTACTCTATGGCTGAAGAAATGCTTCCTAACATCCCTTTGACTCATCTGAGTCTTCAGCTTCCAGTTGTGCCCCCTAGTTTCTGTGTTCCCTCTCTGGAACATCCTGTCACTATCTACCTTGTCGATTCCCCGCAGAATTTTATATGTCGTTATCATGTCTCCTCTAACCCTTCTGTACTCCAGTGTTGTTAGTCCTATTTCCCTCAACCTTTCTTCATAGGACAGTCCCCTGAGTTATGGAACTAGCCTTGTCGCAAACCTTTCCACTTTCTCTAATTTCTTGACGTGCTTGACCAGGTGTGGGTTCCAGACTGGTGCTGCATACTCTAGTATGGGCCTAACGTACACGGTGTACAGTGTCTTGAACGATTCCTTCTTAAGGTAACGGAACGCTAATCTTAGGTTTGCCAGCCTCCCATATGCTGCCGCGGTCATCTGGTTGATGTGTGTTTCCGGAGACGTGCTTGGCGTTATACTCACCCCAAGGTCTTTCTCCTTTGATGAGGTTTGTAGCCTTTTTCCACCTACCCTGTACTCTGTCAGCGGTCTTCTTTGCCCTTCTCCGATCTTCATGACTTTGCATTTGGTGGGATTAAATTCGGGAAGCCAGTTGCTAGACCAGATGTCAAGCTTGTCCAGGTCTCTTTGAAGTCCTGCTTGGTCTTCATCCGATGTGATTCTCCTCATTACTTTCACATCATCTGCGAACAGAGACACTTCTGAGTCATGTCATTCACATATACCAAGAATAGCATTGGTCCTAGGACTGACCCCTGCGGTACACCGCTCGTCACAGGCGCCCACTGTGATACCTCATCACGCACAATGACCCGTTGTTGCTTCCCTGTGAGATATTCCCTGTGTGTGTGCGTGTGTGTGTGTGTGTGTACTCACCTAGCTGTGGTTGCAGGGGTCGAGTCATAGCTCCTGGACCCTCCTCTTCACTGGCCGCTACTGGGTCACTCTCCTGCGCCATGAGCTTTATCATACCTCTTCTTAAGGTATGTATGAAACCTGCCTCCACTACATCGCTTCCCAAACTATTCCACTTCCCGACAACTCTGTGACTGAAGAAATACTTCCTAACATCCCTGTGATTCATCTGAGTCTTCAACTTCCAACTGTGTCCCCTTGTTGCTGTGTCCCATCTCTGGAACATTCTGTCTCTGTCCACCTTGTCAATTCCTCTCAGTATCTTATATGTCGTTATCATGTGTCCCCTATCTCTCCTGTCCTCCAGTGTCGTCAGGTCAATTTCCCTTAACCTCTCCTCGTAGGGCATACCCCTTAGCTCCGGGACTAGTCTTGTTGCAAACCTTTGCACTTTCTCTAGCTTCTTTACGTGCTTGGCTAGATGTGGGTTCCAAACTGGTGCTGCATACTCCAATATGGGCCTAACGTACACAGTGTACAGGGTCCTGAACGATTCTTTATTAAGATGTCGGAATGTTGTTCTTAGGTTTGCTAGGCGCCCATATGCTGCAGCAGTTATTTGGTTGATGTGCGCCTCAGGAGATGTGCCTGGTGTTATACTCACCCCAAGATCTTTTTCCTTGATTGAGGTTTGTAATCTCTGGCCCCCTAGACTGTACTCCCTCTGCGGTCTTCTTTGCCCTTCCCCAATCTTCATGACTTTGCACTTGGTGGGGTTGAACTCCTGGAGCCAATTGCTGGACCAGGCTTGCAGCCTGTAGTTCTGCCTGGTCCTCGTCCGATTGAATTCTTCTCATCAACTTCATATCAATTGTGTGTGTGTGTGTGTGTGTGTGTGTGTGTGTGTGTGTGTGTGTGTGTGTGTGTGTGTATAAATTTGTTAATGTTTTTTGTTTCAATGAGCCTTGAAAATTATTTGCATTACAAGAATATAGCTGTTTAATATATAAGAACATAAGAAAGGAGGAACACTGCAGCAGGCCTGTTGGCCCATACTAGGCAGGTCCTTCACATTCCATCCCACTAACAGAATATTTGTTCAACCTAATTTTCAATGCTACCCAAGATAATGTGTTGAGAATGTTTGAAGACGCAGGTGAAGGGAACAACCGAGAATGCCTGTAGAAGGTGCTGCTTGAAGGGTATAACTGGGAACGCTTACAGCAAGTGCAGGATGAAGGGTATAATTAGGTATGTATGCTGAATGAGCGAGCTGAAGGGTATAAGTGAAGATGCTTTACCGCAGGTGTGGGCTAAAGGGAATAACTGAGGCTGGGACTTGTGTATTTATGAGTATTGGTGTTGAATCTGAAGGTAAATGATAACTAAGAGATCACTGAGGGAGAACTGGGATAATATCATTATTTATGTTTAACACAGCTACCGCTGACACCGCTTTCCATTGTTAATTCATATAAGGACATGGGTGGACTGTACACGAGTTTTCGCAATGGGGATTATGAAGACAATTTGCCAATCAATGTATAAATGAACAAAATATCTCTTCTGTCATTATAAAGGACCCAGGTTCCTCCGCCGTTAAGAACTCATCAAAATCGTCAAGTTTCCCTCCCACTGTACGTGACCATCTAAGACATCTTGCAACACATCCCTCCCACTGTACGTGACCATCTAAGACATCTTGCAACACATCCCTCCCACTGTAAGTGACCATCTAAGACATCTTGCAACACATCCCTCCCACTGTACGTGACCATCTAAGACATCTTGCAACACATCCCTCCCACTGTACGTGATCATCTAAGACATCTTGCAACACATCCCTCCCACTGTACGTGACCATCTAAGACATCTTGCAACACATCCCTCCCACTGTACGTGATCATCTAAGACATCTTGCAACACATCCTAGCAAATTCCATGTGGATTTCTTACATATGGTTTGCAACAAATCTCCCAATTTACGTTATTTGTGATAGGTTAAGTTAGGTTAGTAATATTAGATTGTCCTCTATCAATAAAACTGAACCATTTATAAATACCACAACCTGAATAAATGAAACACAAGATAAAGACTATAAAAAGTTTTAACGCGTGAACTGCAAACAGGACCGATCGTTCTCACTAGAAAAATATAAGTCAGTCAGTCTCTGTTAAGTTCAAGAGACACTCATTTGACCTCAACAGTAGTGAACTACTGCCTGGTAATAAGAGGAAGGGTTCCCTGCGTACTTGTCTTGGTAAGGGAGGACATTATTAGTGTATATTTTTCGATGACTAATCAATTTTATTTAACTGCAAAGTGTTCAGAGGCAGAAAAATTGACAAAACTAAAAAAATAACGTTTTTGTTGGAAGTTCAGCGCCAACTCCATTAGTTTGGAAGACATTGAATTATTCTCTCGTTGAGCATATTAATCTTCAACAAACGACAAACTCAACAAACATGAATAATGTAGCGTGTTATTCTTTGGTCATGCGTCACGAATGCACGAATGCTAAACAGCATAAAGCGTGAATAATAACTGGCGACAAGACACAATAGAGAGAAGCTTAAGAAGACGTTTTGGTCCGACTTGGACTATTCACAGGTTTCAGAGGAAGGTCAAGGTCTCGACTCAGCCCTGTGGTTCATGATCAGCTTCAGAGCTCGGTAGAGGACGTGTTCAGTGTCTTCAGTGTCTGGCGTCACATCAACTGAGCAAGAAGTCGCTTAGCTGTGTATTAACCAGCAAGGATATCTACACCAAGATATGTATATATCTTCCCATACAGTGAGATGTGTACACACCGTAAAGTGTCTCTCTCACTTCACATACACCGATAGATTAATTTAGTTCCATATTAGTGATCATTGTCTCCTGGACAGGTGTTAACTAGAGACATGCCACCTTAATGACCGTCGTGTAGTCGACAGTATTTAAACTTAATCACAGTTTAGGCTTGTACTTAAAACATTGATGAGCTAAGTGTTAGCAAGGAACGTGTTAGCAAGGAACGTGTTAGCAAGGAACGTGTTAGCAAGGAACGTGTTAGCAAGGAACGTGTTAGCAAGGAACGTGTTAGCAAGGAACGTTGCGACGTTAGCAGGCGTTAGCAAACTGTTAGCAAGGAACGTTAGGAACGTGTTAGCAAGAGTGTTAGGGAACTGTTAAAGTTAGCAAGGAACGTGTTAGCAAGGAACGTGTTCATAAAGTGCCTATAACAAGTTGTCTTAGGAGCTTATAACGATGATGATAACGTTATAGCGTTCTTCAAGTGTTGATTATCGGAAAAGTGTTGATTATCGGAAAAGTGTTGATTATCGGAAAAGTGTTGATTATCGGAAAAGTGTTGATTATCGGAAAAGTTGATTATCGGAAAAGTGTTGATTATCGGAAAAGTGTTGATTATCGGAAAAGTGTTGATTATCGGAAAAGTGTTGATTATCGGAAAAGTGTTGATTATCGGAAAAGTGTTGATTATCGGAAAAGTGTTGGTTATCGGAAAAGTGTTGGTTATCGGAAAAGTGTGATTATCGGAAAGTTTGGTATCGGAAAGTGTTGTTATCGGAAAAGTGTTGGTTATCGGAAAAGTGTTGGTTATCGGAAAAGTGTTGGTTATCGGAAAAGTGTTGGTTATCGGAAAAGTGTTGGTTATCGGAAAAGTGTTGGTTATCGGAAAAAGTGTTGGTTATCGGAAAAGTGTTGAAAAGAAGGGTCGATAAAAACGTGGATAGCGAGTGTTAATAAGTGTTGAAAACAACACTCGATAAGAAATGTTGATAGTTGACAAGTGTTGCAAAAAACGTTGATAACACGTATCGTGAGTGTCGCCGTTACTGTGAGTGTCGCCGTTACCGTGAGTGTCGTATACACTGGTTAGGATAAGTGTTGGCAGGAGCGTTGGCAAGAGCGTCCATAGAGCGAGCGTTGAACACAAGTGTGATATAAAAGTTTTGGTAAGAATTATTTAACAAAAGTGTGTTGATAAAAAGTACCGATGACTGCATCTATTTCTCAGCACCACTTGGGATCCCAGCTCTTCCTGGGCTCCACAGGTTACTGGTTACTCGCGTCATCCTGGCGACATCTGCCGTCAAGGGAAGGTGAGTGTCGTGTTTATCAGTGGAAAGACATTACTTAAATTTATCTTTACCCTGAGAGTTATTTATATTTCCCAGCTGAACTGTGGTTAAATTAGTCAATAAATATATAATTTGTATTTTGAGGATAGTTGTAGATGTGGGTGAATAACTTTTGTAATGTGTTCTGGTGATGTTTGTTGAAGGTGTGTGCTGATGGATACAACTGGAGGTTCTTATAGAAGATGCGTGTAGAAGGGTTTAAGTGAGGGTGCTTGAAAATGCGCGCTGAAGGCTTGAAATGCTAATACTTTTAGAAAATGCTGAGTTAGACTGTTAAATGGTATAACTAGGAATGACTGCAGGTGTGGGATAAATGGTATAACTGGGAATGTTTGAAGGTGTAGGTTATGTAGGTATAACAGGAAATGCTTGAAGTTACTTATTATGAGGTATAACTGGGAATAATTGAAGAATGTGCAAGTTATAAGGTACAAATGAGAATGATTGAAGGTGTAGCTTATGAGTTGTAACCGGGAATGATTGAAGGTGGAGGTTATAATGTATAACCGGAAGTGCTTGCTGAAGGTGGAGATTGAATACCTTGGGTATGATTAGTGTTGTAATAAGTACTATTTATCTTGCAGGTAAGTGAGAAGTGACGACTATTATGGGATAGTTGGCCCACCATTAGTAAGATAAGTTCCCACTTTATACCAGTTGTCTCTGAAATCTCGTTCCACTGCTAACTAGTATCTCTTAACATGTACCACATTTATGAATATTCGCTATGCGGATTGAAAGGAATAGTTGCAAATCTATATATAACAGCATGACATATTCCTTCTACTGTTATGGTCTACTGCTGGGCTACTCAATTGGCGGTCCGCTGTGCGGATCTTGTGATTGTTGTAGTTGTACGACGGACTTCAGGATAAAGCTTAGTTAAATAACAGCTTTTATCACGTTCAAGATCAGGTGGAACACAAGAGCCGGATTAATACATTATTCTATCTGAATGGAATACAGTATTCTAGCATAGCTAAATTTTCTTCAATTCAATGGTAATCCATGTTGGTAATTATCACTTGTGCAATGAAGTTGACTTTTTCATTTTGGAAAAAGTTTGACCGCATATGGGCTGGGAAGTCTGGCTACCCTGGTGTACCTTTGAATTTCGGGAATTGAATTTTGAATTGCGTTTGTGCAAGGTATGATTTCGGGTTTTCTCATTTTTTTTTTAGCAAGTTTGATTTTAATTTGGTGTGCCCACCTCTTTTATGAATAAGTACGTTGGTGGGGTGTTTAGTATTGAATCTTATGACCAAATTCTTAACATCAATGTTTAAATTGAGTTAAAAATTTCCTCATTCTGGTTGTTCCTAATTTATGTGGAGTGGACATAAAACATGTTTTATTTTAATAAATACAGATAAATTTCAGTAATAAATACATTTCATAATACAGAGGACAACTGCTTCACCAAGCTTGTTTTTATTAAAGTAAATTGATATTTTCATATTTATTATGCTATTATTTTAGTCTAAATATGACTTCTAGTGTTTGGGTTTTATAATGCTCCAGTCATACCTTTTTAAAGGAGACATGGCATGTCCAAAAAGAAGAAAGTTTGATGATGAAAATCGTTCCTTCAAGGAAGACTGGACACAGCAGAATGCTTTCATTCTTCCCACAAGACCCTTTACCTCATATGTAGTGAAACAATTGCCTTAGTTATGAGCAGTAATATGAAACTCCATTTTTTATATGAAACATGTAAGAAATGTATCCGGATCTTTGCATACATTGGTACTTGTCCAAGTGGACCTTTGCTTTCGGAAGGGCTGTTCTGCTATTGATTCATTACTCTTAGATATGTATATTCATAATGCCTTTGCCATAACCACTCAGTTATCACTATCTTTTTTGATATTGAGAAAGCATATAACACAACTTTGAGATATAATATATTGTCAAAGTTCATTCCATAGGCCTCCGAGGCTATCTGCCATTTTTCCTTAAGAATTTGGACTTTGTCCAAGCTGAAGGTGTCCCCCAGGGATGTGTCCTTATCACCACACTTTTTCTCCTTGCTATATATGATCGAGCAACTGTTTTTCAATCTAATATTTAGTCATCACTCTATGTTGATGACTGCTATAGCTTGTTCAGACGCTGACTGTCGCCTCATTGCAGTTTCTCTCCAGCATGCGGTCAACCGTGTTTCCAATTGGGCCACCACTCATGGGTTTAAATTTTCTAGTGCTAAAACTTACCAAATTACTTTCACTAGACTTTCTATCGTCCCTGATAATCCATTGTACATACATGGCTCACGTATACCTGAACGTGATAGTGTCAGGTTTCTCGGCCTTCTGTTTGACCGTCGGTTATCCTGGAAACCTCACATTACCTCTTTGAGGATAACTTGTCATAGCCGGCTGAACCTCCTTAAAACCTTTACTCATCTTTCATGGGGCTGATCGTCGAACTTTCCTTCGACTACATTCAACCTAATTTTATCGAAACTAGATTATGGCGACCAGATATATTCAGTGGCCTCTCCTGCAACTCTTTCTAAACTTGATCCCATCCATCACCAGGGATTGCTTTTATGCCTCAGTGCTTTTCGCTCTTCACCTGTTGAGAGCCTCTATGCAGAGACGAATATTCCATCCCTGAACGATCGCCGTGATGCTCATTAATTCCGCTATTTTGTTCTTTATCATGGCCTACGCAATCCTTCCATATATAGGAGAGTTACGGACGTTAGTAAAGTTCATTGTTCGTCACCCCTGTTTACTCTGATCATTTTCTCCTCGTCTGCATTCGTTCTTGTCTCCTCTTCATTTGCCCCTTTATATATGTTCGTGTAGCATCTAACTTTTCCCTTCCTTGGGAGGTTTTGACAGTTCGTGTCTGTTCTTCCACTGATATGCACGAAAGCCCAAATACCTACAGTTGTTTATTTATCTCTTAATCACTTACGGTCTCATTCCGATGGTTCTAAATCCCCTGACGGTGTTGGGTTTGCAGCAGTGTTTCTTGACAGCATATTGCGAGGGCGTTTATTAGACTCGGCTAGCATGTTTACAGCTGAATTGTAGTGCAGTTCTCGTAGAAATTATCCGTATTGAATCTATGCCTGTGTCGCCATTTGTGGTAGTTTCAGACCCCCTTAGTTCTTTGCAAGCTATAAAAAAAAATTTGATTGACTTCGCCCTCTGGTTCATCATATACAACTTTGGTTACACCGCATCTCTAGCAAAAACAAATATTGTTTTCTATTGGGTTTTCGGTCATGTTGACGTACAGGACAATGAATAGACACTGTTGTGTGGTCAGCAATACATGACCTCCCAGTTTCATATAGACGTATTCCATTCACAGACTATTTTACTTATTTTCTCACCATTTTCGTAACCATTGAAATTTCATTGATTTTAGATTTTTTTTTTAGATTTTGCCACCGAAGTGGCTAGTTTATTGTGCACCCCATATCCATCCTGTGGACGGTAGCGCAAAAGCATATGGATACACAAAGGCCTAGGCACTAGGCCCAAAAGGTTAACAATTGTACATTTGGATTTATATCTACATTTCACTTATCTGTTACAAGCAAATTTAGGAAATTTTCTTAGTATAACTGGTATCTTATTTTCATTAATGAACTGAACAGAAAAATTTTTCAATAAGTGGACAATTAAGCACATAGTGTTCAAGACAGTGACCATATGCCTGATCACATAATTTGCATTTAGTTTGATCATCATCTGTGTTCTCCCAAACTGCCAGAAGTACTTGTAGCCAAGCCTAATCCTGGCCAATACAACATCAGTCAGTCTGTTCACATTGCAAGTTGCTCCATAAACATACTTATCTACGTTCATGTTATCTAGTGGGTTATAGATCTTCTCAGGCTTCTAACTGCATTCTATAGCAATCATTTTCATTATTTCTCTCTAATATTATTCCTAATGCTAGACACAGATATAAAAAGTTATATTCTACATTCTCATTATGGGTGCTCTTCTTGGCTAACATATCAACTTTATCATGAAGGATAATCCAATGTGTGATGGAATCCATAGCAATTGTACATAATTCCTTTGTCCCGGATTTTGAGTATCTATACCTGGCTTCTCCAATGAGCATGCTGTTAGTCATTATGAGTCAAGCGCCTTCAATGATAACATAGAATCATAATGATGATAGTAAGTCAGTGTCATAAGTTAGCTTTAGTATTGATTGCAAACAATCAGTTTCAGTGTAAGTTGTTAATTCTTATGCTAGTTCAAAAATGTTATTGTTCTTAACTAGGGGGTGGCACAGAGCAGTGCAGCCTGCTGAAGACTCTGTTTAGATCCATCAGTGTTATAACTTGAGATAACTTATTACTACCAGCTAGCGAGAATTTCTTCTTGAGCAGTTGCTTTAACAAGTGATTTAAGGAAGGGATTATAGCAATGAGCTTCTTGGGAGGACTTGCAGGTATGTGATATTAAATGAACACATCTTCCATGGAGGGTGAAATGCTCTTGTTGCCTACAGTGATAATTATGCAGTTGTAAAACTTAATGTAATTCATGTTTCCAATCCATTTAGATCTGAGTATTTACTTCTAGACATTTAGTAAGATTCATTGTGACATTGTCTGGTTCATTTCTTAACATTCTAATACCAAGTACAGTGTTAATCTCAATAATCCTATCACTGATAGTTCAGAACACTTAAGAATATAACAATTTGTAAAATTAGTAATGAGAATGGTTTTGTCTTGGCATGATACACAGTTTCTATTAAAGCTCCTATATTGGAGTACTTCAGGTAAACTTAGGACTAGCTTAAGATTTATTAGGCAATATCTATATTCGGAATTTTATATTTAGTCATTTGGGTGAGTGTAAGTGTATATTAGGGGGAATCAGATATCGAGAGTAGGTCTAGTTTGTTTTGGATGTGTACTCACCTATTTGTGTTTGCAGGGGTCGAGTCATAGCTCCTGGCCCCACCTCTTCACTGATTGCTACTAGGTCCTCTCTCTCCCTGCTCCATGAGCTTTATCAAACCTTGTCTTAAAACTATGTATGCTTCCTGCCTCCACTACGTCACTTTCTAGGCTATTCCACTTCCTGACAACTCTATGACTGAAGAAATACTTCCTAACATCTCTTTGACTCATAGGAGTCTTCAACTTCCAATTGTGACCCCTTGTTTCTGTGTCCCCTCTCTGGAACATCTTGTATCTGTCCACCTTATCTATTCCTCGCAGTATTTTATATGTCGTTATGTCTTCCCTAACCCTCCTGTCCTCTAGTG
>WNWK01025532.1:0-28447 GCA_009830355.1 Cherax destructor | reverse complement strand
TGAACAGTATTTGGATAAGGAAGTAAGATGTTTTGTAGCATTTATGGATTTGAAGCGTATGATAAGGTAGATAGGGGGCAATGTGGCAGATGTTGCAGGTGTATGGAATAGGAGGAAGGTTACTGAAAGCAGTGAAGAGTTTTTATGAGGATAGTGAGGCTCAGGTTAGAGTGTGTAGGAGGAAGGGGACTATTTCCCAGAAAAAGTGGGCTTTAGAACAAGGATGTGTGATGTCACCGTGGTTGTTCAATATATTTATAGATGGGGTTGTAAGAAAGTGAATGCGAGGGTCTTGGCAAGAGGTGTTGGGCTAAAAGATAAAGAAGCAAATACAAAGTGGGAGTTGTCACAGTTGCTTTTGCTGATGACACTGTGCTTTGGGAGATTCTGAAGAGAAGTTGCAGAGGTTGGTGGATGAATTTGGTAGGGTGTGTAAAAGAAGAAAATTGAAAGTGAATAAGGAAAGAGTAAGGTGATGAGGATAACAAAAAGAATAGGTGACGAAAGATTGGATATCAGATTGGAGGGAGAGAGTATGGAGGAGTGAATGTATTCAGATATTTGGGAGTGGACATGTCGGCGGATGGGTCTATGAAGGATGAGGTGAATCATAGAATTGATGAGGGAAAAAGGGTGAGTGGAGCACTTCGGAGTCGGTGGAGACAAAGAACCTTGTCCATGGAAGTAAAGAGGGAATGTATGAGAGTATAGTTATACCAACGCTCTTATATGGGTGTGAAGCATGGGTGATGAATGTTGCAACGAGGAGAAGGCTGGAGGCAGTGGAGATGTCATGTCTGAGGTCAATGTGTGGTGTGAATATAATGCAGAGAATTCGGAGTTTGGAAATTAGGAGGAGGTGCGGGATTACCAAAACGATTGTTCAGAGAGCTGAGGAGGGGTTGTTGAGGTGGTTTGGACATGTAGAGAGAATGGAACGAGACAGAGTGACTTCGAGAGTGTATAAATCTGTAGTGGAGGAAGGCGGGGTAGGGTCGGCCTAGGAAAGGTTGGAGGGAGGGTAAAGGAAGTTTTGTGTGCGAGGGCTTGGACTTCCAGCAAGCATGTGTGAGCGTATTTGATAGGAGTGAATGGAGGCATATGGTTTTAATACTTGACGTGCTGTTGGAGTGTGAGCAAAGTAACATTTATGAAGGGATTCAGGAAACCGGCAGGCCGGACTTGAGTTCTGGAGATGGGAAGTACAGTGCCGGCACTCTGAAGGAGGGTGTTAATGTTGCAGTTTTATAACTGTAGTGTAAAGCACCCTTCTGGCAAGACAGTGATGGAGTGAATGATGATGAAAGTTTTTCTTTTTCGGCCACCCTGCCTTGGTGGGAATCGGCCGATGTGTTAATAAAAATAAAATATATATATATATATATATATATTATATATATATTATATATATTATATATATTATATATATTATATATATATATATATATATATATATATATATATATATATATATATATATATATATATATATATATATATATATATATATATATATATATATATATATATATATTTATTATGTGACCACTTGTTCGTGGTCATAATAATATAAAATGCTGCTTGTTGAAACTAGTACACCAAACAGGGAGGAGAATGAAATTAGCACAGAGGCACCCACACCACCGTATGTCCTCGGACCGAGGGTAACACACCTAGCTTGGATGGGTGCTTGGTTCTTGTAGGATTGCGTGGTCCTGTGGGTTAGAGCGTCATGGGTTTTCGCTCACCATGAGGTGGGCCAAAGCAGAATGGGTTCGAATCCTTGGCTAGTCGCAGTGTTGTTATATATATATACATATGTGTGTGTGTGTGTGTGTGTGTATGTGTGTGTGTGTGTGTGTGTGTGTGTGTGCATGTATGTATGTATGTATGTCCAGTACAAATCACTTTGTTTCATTATTGTACTTTAAAGAATGGTTTAAACGTGTTATGTTTACTATAAAAGAATAGTGTCATGTGTATGATTTTCCACAAATTATATTATAGATAAAATTATTGATTTATTTTATTCATACGCTCAGTTTACCAACTGTATTATCTCTCTCTCTCTCTCTCTCTCTCTCTCTCTCTCTCTCTCTCTCTCTCTCTCTCTCTCTCTCTCTCTCTCTCTCTCTCTCTCTCTCTCTCTCTCTCGCTCTCTCTCTCTCTCCATTATTTTTTTGCCCGCGGTTTCAAAAGGTTAGGTTTAGGGTTCCTAACTTTATATCCTAGCTAAGAACTGTTACCTACATCAGCTCATTTAAAAGTTTTTTTATTGTAATGTAACTCTCAGATATGGAATATAATAAAGTTGGAGCCATCTGTGGGCCAACGATTTCATTTGGCCAACATGCTTTATTATTTTGATGTATTTGTGATAAACGAACATGTTTCAGAAACGAGTCATCCTAGGAATAAATGATCTCAGATGAAGTGATGTTTTAGACAAGGGTGCAGTTAAAATGTAGTTGCTACTTGCTGCCCGTCTTGTGGTGTAGAAGCTCACTTCTCACTATGCTCAGAGTTGAGCCAAGTGTGGTAATTTGACAATGTTGACCATGTACATAACGGTAAGGCCACCTACATCCCTCCTGTGTTGAAGACTGCTGAGTTGACAAATCTGCCCAGGATTGGTCCAGGTAGAGATGAGCCATCTTGCTCGGTTTTCTATTCTGTTAAGAAGTCACAGATAAGATGGGGGGGGCAGGCAATCTAAGAAAGTGGAGCATACTCAAGGCGTGAGCATACTCCTACCTCATAAAAAATCTTTCAGCCTCTACTGACGAGCAGACACGAAATACGTCTAAGTACTGTAAGCTTGCTGGCTGCTTTGTTTTCAAGATTTATAACGTGGTTCTTCAGAGGCAGTTTGGAGTCAAATTTCACTCTAAGGATATCAACATCGTCCCCGGGTACTAACACTCTCGCAGTCATTTTAACCACTGCTTCAGCATTACCATCATCGTGCCTAGATACAATCATCATTTGTGTTTTCTCAGGACCAAAAGTGACCAGTTTGCAATAGCTGTAAACTGATGATTGATGTAACTTAGATCAGCTGTCATTTCTTTTTTTGGGCAAGTAAATGCCAGAGTACAGTCATCTGCATATGCATGGGATTTTGGAATGAGATGAAGAAGTTCATTGAAGTAGACGTTCCATAACAATAGCCCAAGCACACTTCCTTGTGAAATATTTGCAGCAATACGGTGTAGATGAATGGTTCAGAGAACCGACGAGTTGGTAAATTAGACACATATGCAACACTTGGGTATCTTTATTGAGGAACTCGTCGGTTCTCTGAACCATTCATCTACATCCTGTCTGACACAGCAACATCTTGGTATCTTAATACAGGGAATTCTTCGCTTGGGCACGACCAACTTCCACATTGGTCAAATGTGACACCTCCTACGACTGCTGTACCTCTCCTGCCTACACTATATAAGCTACTTCTTAGCAGATATGCTGTATTCTATTCAAGATTGATGGACTTACCACATCGACTCAAAGTTGAGGGACTGACCACCTCAAACTCCTGTTCTTCAGGATTCTCCTTTGTATGGACTGATTAAGCCACTGTGTGGCGAAAGGTTTCCTCAATAAAGATACCCAAGTGTTGCATATGTGTCTAATTTACCAATTCAGCAATACGGTGTCTTGTTGACTCTGTCCCGCTGTTCTATCTTGAAGGTAATCACTGAGGAGGTATAGTGAAGAGCCGGCGATTCCTAGTGTTTGTAGTTTTGCCAGGAGTTGTGGTGCCATATTGGTGGAAAGCACCAGCAATGTTCAGTGATACTAAACAGCTGACCTGGGATTCATCCAGTGACTGGTGCCATTTAGAGGAGAGGTTTAAAATCAGATCAGTAGCAGTGTGACCTTTTTCTGAAACCATATTTACGGTCACAAATAAGCGAGTGTTAGTCAAGAATCTTGAAGGTGAGGGATAGAAGTGACACTGGTCTGTAGTTGCTAATTTCCGCTCTGCTCTTCTTTTTGTGAACAGAGACTACATTTGCCTCTTTCCACAGAGAAGGCCATTTACTTTGTGCTAGACAGTGCTGATAGATGCAAGTTATAGGTGATGCTAGCTGGTCTGCACATCTACTCAACAATCTTGGGCTCAACTTGTCAGGGGCCCACAACCTTTTCCTGGTCTAGCTATTTAAGGGAAATATACATTTTATCCAGGTTTATTGTCACCGCTGACAATTTTGATACAAGAGAACCAAGGAGGTTCTCTTGCTGGGTCAGGAACTTGCGTTCTTTACAGCAAAGTGTTCGGCAAAGAGGTCAACTTTGCCGAACCATATCTCTCTCTCTCTCTCTAATTTACAAGGTCATATCAATATTTATGTTTTAATAAACAAATTAATGACTAGAGCAATTTTCCATAAAACGGGAACTATTTGTATTCCATTTTCTCTGTACTCATGCGTTTGTGAATGTATGTGTACTCACCAATATGTACTCACCTATATGTGGTTGTAGGGGTCGACTCATAGCTCCTGGCATCGCATCTTCGCTGGTCATTACAAGTTCCACTCTCTCCCGGGTCCAAGAGCCTTATCGTACGTCTTCTTAATGCTATGTATGGAACCCACCTCTACAACTTTATTCTCCAGATTGCTCCACTTCCTGACAATCCTAGGAAGGGCTGTGAAAATACTTCCTAACATCCATATAACTCATCTGAGTTTACCTTATGATGGAAATGGTTTCATGATGTTTTAGTGTCTGACAGATATCTGGTAGACACAGCAACATCTTGGGATCTTGATACATTGAATTTTTCACCGCCTGCCTAACCAATAGGTTTCGTGGATTTTCTCACTGGTGACTCTGCCTCCTGCTGCTTCAAGTCATCTGTATGAAGTATGTAAGCCACTTCTCCAAGCATATGCTGTATTTTTCTGAAGATTGGTGAACTGAACGCATCGACTCCAGGCTGAGGGACTGATTTACCTCCAAATTCAGATCTTCTTCCACCGTTCTTCACTTTATTGGACCGAAGAAGCCAGTTTCTGGCGAAATTTTTCCACAATAAAGATTCGTAAATGTTGCATAAATGTCTCATTTTTTACCCTGTTCACCTTGGCAATACCTCTCAGTAATTTTTACGTCATTATCATATCCCCCTAGCACTCCTGTCATCCTGAGTCATCACGTTGAATTCCCTTAACCTCTCCTCATAGCACATTTCCCTTAGATCTAGGACTAGTCTTCTTGCACTTTCTCTAATTTCTTGATATGCTTGACCAAGTGTGTGTTCCATACTGATGCTGTGTACTCGTGTATGGGTTTGAAGTACATAGTGTAAAGTGTCGTGAATGACTCCTTAGATAATGAAGCACTGTTTTTAGGTTTCGCAGGCGCCCATATGCTGCACTTATTTGGCTAAGGTGCGCCTGCTTTGAAGTGCTCAGAATGATGTTCTCACCAAGATCCTTTTCCTTGAGTAAAGTTTGCATTCTTTGACTCCTAAGCCTGTGGCCTTCTTTGTCTCTCAGAATATGGTCAATTAAAAAATCTCTGATATTATCGTAACACCACAAGACTTCGAAAAAGAAGTAAATGACATGCCCATGTCCTCTGCTCCAGGCTCAAACTCGTGAAACTCCGTGTTCATCAAAAACTGCAAGAAGCCTCTTTCACTTGCCTTAAGTATTCAATGGAGAGGAAGCATGGACACAGGGGCCATCCTACTCTCACTAAAAACAACAGACGTAGCTTCACTCCAAAAAGGTGGCAGTAAAGCAATTGCAAAGAACTACAGACCGATAACACTAACCTCCCATATTATACAAATCTTTGAAAAGCTTCTAAGAAGCAAGATCGCAACCCATTAAATACCATTAGCTACACAAATCAGGGCAAAGTGGATTTAGAGAAGGCTGCTCCAGCCTGTCCCAACTACTGGACCACTATGACAACAAGGTGTTAGATTCTCTAGAGAAAAAGCAAAATGTAGATGTAGTATATACAGAATGCGCGATAAAGGAATAACAAGAAAAGTTGGTAAATGGATCAATAACTTCCAAACAAATAGAGCACAAAGGGTAAACAGAGTAAAGTCTGAGGCGGCTACGGTGAAAAGCTTTGTTCCACAAGGCACAGAATTCGCTTCCATCCCGTCCCTCATCCTCATATCTAAAAAAAAACAGAGATGTAAGCCACATCATCGAGTCTTCCTTTGCGGAAGACTCTGCAAGACTCCAAGCGGACATCAACAAAATCTTTGAATGGGCCGCAGAGAACAATTGAAGAGAAATTTCAATTACTCCAATATGGAAAACTTGAGGAAATAAAAACTGTATCGGAGAATAAAACAAATTCAAAGTACATAATAAAGCGAAAAAAATGTGAGGAGCCTGGAAATGATAATGTCAGAGGATCCCCCTTTCAAAGATCACAACAATTTTTCTGTCACATCTGTTAGAAAAATGATAAGATGGATAATGAGAACCTTCAAAACTAGGGATGCACAAGCCCATTATGATTATCTTTAAATCATTTTTCTCTCTAGGCTGGAATACTGTTGTTAATTAACGGCCCCTTTCAAGGCAGGCGAAATTGCTGACCTGGAGAATGTATAGAAAACCTTCACAGCACACATAAGTACAATAAAGCACCTAAATTACTTGCAATAATTGAATTCCCTTGATTTGTCCCTTGATTTGTATATACACCTGGTAATACCTTAGAGATTAATAACAAATTGGCTCACAAAAATCACTCTCTACTAAAGCAAAAGACTGAAGGAGAGTTTACCTTGAGTTTACCCGGATAGAGTTCTGGGGGTCAACGCCCCCGCAGCCCGGTCTGTGACCAGGCCTCATGGTTAATCAGGGCCTGATCAACCAGGCTGTTACTGCTGGCCGCCTGCAGTCCAACGTACGAACCACAGCCCGGCTGGTCAGGTACCGACATTAGTTGTCTGTCCAGTGCCTGCTTGAAGACAGCCAGGGGTCTATTGGTAATCCCCCTTATGCATGCTGGGAGGCAGTTGAACAGTCTTGGGCCCCTGACACTTATTGTGTTGTCTCTTAACGCGCTAGTGGCACCCCTGCATTCATTGGGGGATGTTACATCGTCTGCCGAGTCTTTTGCTTTCGTAGGAAGTGACTCGCGTGAGCAAGTGTGGTACTAATCCCTCGAGAATTTTCCACGTGTATATAATAATGTATCTCTCCCGCCTGCGTTCTAGTGAGTCCAGGTTTAGGAACTTCAAGCGTTCCCAGTAATGCGTTCGCAGTTATGCGTGCCGTGAAGGTTCTCTGCACATTTTCTAGGTCAGCAATTTCACCTGCCTTGAAAGGTGCAGTTATTGTGCAGCAATATTCCAGCCTAGATAGAACAAGCGACTGAAGAGTGTCATTATGGACTTGGCATCCCTGGTTTTGAAGGTTCTCATTGTCCATCCTGTCATTTTCCTAGCAGATGCGATTGATACAGTGTTATGGTCCTTGAATGTGAGATCCTCGGACATGATCACTCCCAGGTCTTTGACATTAGTTTTTCGCTCTATTGTGTGGTTGGAATTTGTTTTATACACCGATGAAATTTTAATTTCCTCACGTTTTCCATATCGGAGTAATTGAAATTTCTCATCATTGAACTGCATATTGTTTTCTGCAGCCCATTTAAAGATTTGGTTGATGTCCGCCTGGAGTCTTGCAGTGTCTTCAATGGTGGACATTGTCATGCAGATTCGGGTGTCATCTGCAAAGGAAGACACGGCACTGTAGCTTATATCCCTGTCTATGTCCGATGTGAGGATGAGGAACAAGATGGGAGCGAGTACTGTGTTTTGTGGAACAGAGCTTTTCACCGTAGACGCCTCAGACTTTACTCTGTTGACTACTGCTCTTTGTGTTCTATTTGTTAGGAAATTATTGATTCATCTACCAACTTTTCCTGTTATTCCTTCATCACGCATTTTGTGTGCTATTACACCGTGGTCACACTTGTCAAAGGCTTTTGCAAAGTCTGTGTATATAACATCTGCATTCTGTTTGTCTTTTAGAGCATCCAGGACCTTGTCGTAGTGGTCCAGTAGTTGGGACAGACAGGAGCGATCTGCTCTAAACCCATGCTGCCATGGGTTTTTTAATTGATGGGTATCTAGATGAGTGGCGATCTTGCTTCTTAGAACCCTTTCAAAGATTTTTATGATATGGGACGTTAGCGCTATTGGTCTGTAGTTCTTTGCTATTGCTTTACTGCCGCCTTTCTGGAGTGGGGCTATGTCTGTTGTTTTTAGTAACTACGGGACGACCCCAGTGTCCATGCTCCCTCTCCATAGGATGTTAAAAGCACGTGATAGGGGCTTCTGCAGTTCTTGATGGACACGGAGTTTCGTGAGTCTGGGGCTGGGGCGGAGTGCATGGGCATGTCATTTATCGCCATTTCGAAGTCATTTGGCGTCATCCTCCCAATGAAAAGCAGGGGCACCACGAGTGTGTTAAGAGACAACATAATAAGTGTCAGGGACCCAAGACTGTTCAACTGCCTCCCAGCATACATAAGGGGGATTACCAATAGACCCCTGGCTGTCTTCAAGAAGGCTTTGGACAGGCACCTAAAGTCAGTACCTGACCAGCCGGGCTGTGGTTCGTACGTTGTTTGTCTGCGACCAGCAGTAACAGCCTGGTTGATCAGGCCCTGATCCACCACGATGCCAGGTCACGCTCCGGGCCGCCGGGGCGTTGATCCCCGAAACCCTCTCCAGGTATACTTCACCATACAGCGTGTCCAGATCCCTTCGTAGTCTTTACTGATCCTTGTCCATTTGTATTCTCCTCATTACATTCACGCTGTCTGTGAATATGAACACCTTTGACTATTTATTCTGTTATGTAACTCACATATACAAGAAACATCACCGTCCTTAAAATTGACCCTGATGGAATTCCACTCGACGCATGCGCCAACTCCGACACCTCGTACCTCATATCATCATTTGAGGTTTCCTTCCAGTGAGGTATTTCCTTATCGATCGCAGTGTTTCCTGTTATTCCTGCATTCTCATGTAGCTTTCATATCAGTCTCTTGTGCAGTATTGGGCCAAAAGCCTTCTTTCAGTCCAAGAAAATCCAATCTACCCATCTCTCTTTATGTCTTACATCTGTTACCGTCGCAGAACTCCAGTGTTAGTTACCATTTTGTCCTAGGCACATGTCGATTAGACACTAGGCCTGTTGTATATATGTGTGTGTGTGTGTGTACGAAACACTTCGAAATGTTTTGGCCCCGCCGGGAATTGAACCCGGGCCCTCCGTGCGTGAAGCTAGAGCGCTAGCCACCATGCCATCGGGGAGTGTGTGTGTGTGTGTGTGTGTGTGTGTGTGTGTGTGTACTCACCTATATGTGGTGGCAGGGGTCGAGTCATAGCTCCTGGAATCTGTGTGTGTGTGTGTGTGTGTGTTTGTGCGTTTGTGTGTGTGAGTGTATATGAATGTATGTACTCACCTAGCTGTGATTGCAGGGGTTGAGTCACATCTCCTGGTCCCGCCTCTTTACTGGTCGCTACTAGGTCACTCTTCCTGCTCAATTAGCTTTATCATACCTCTTCTTAAAGCTATGTATGGATCCTGCCTCCACTACATCACTTTCCAGACTATTCCACTTCCTGACAATTCTGAGTCTGAAGAAATACTTCCTAACATCCCTGTGATTCATCTGAGTCTTCAACGTCCAATTGTGACCCATTGTTGATGTGTCCCATCTCTGGAACATCCTGTCTCTTTCCTCCTGGTCATTTCCATTCAGTATTTCATATGTCGATATCATATCCCCTCTATCTCTCCTGTCCTCCAGTGTTGTCAGGTCGATTTCCATTAATTTCTCCTCATAGGACATGCTCCTTAGCTCCGGGACAAGTCTTGTTACAAACCTTTGCACTTTCTTTACTTTCCTTATGTGTTTGGCTAGGTGTAGTTTCCAAACTGGTGCTGCATACTCCAATATAGGCCTAACATTCACGGTGTACAGGATCCTGAACGATTCCTTATTGAGATGTCGGAATTCTATTCTTAGTTTTGCCTGGCACTTTTATGCTGCAGCAGTTGTTAGGTTAATGTGCGGCTCAGGAAATGTGTCCGGTGTTATACTCACCCCAAGATCCTTTTCTTAGAGTAATATTTCTAGTCTCTGGCCACCTCAATCTTCATGACTTTGCACTTAGTGGGGTTGAACTCCAGAAGCCTGTTTCTGGACCAGTCCTGCAGCCTGTCGAGATCCATTTGTAGTTCTGCCTGGTCCTCGTCCGATTGAATTCTTCTCATCAACTTCACATCATCTTCAAACAGGGACACTTCGGAGTATATTACTTCAATCATGTCGTTTACATATACTAGAAACAGCACCGGTCCTAGGACTGATCCCTGTAGAACTCCGCTCGTAACAGGCGCCCACTCTGACACCTCGTCACGTACAATGACTCGCTGATGTCTTCCCGACAGGTATTTCTTGAAACAATGCAGTGTCTTCCCTGTTATGGATCCTGCCTCCACTACATCACTTCCCAGACTATTCCACTTCCTGACAACTCTGTGACTGAAGAAATACTTCCTAACATCCCTGTGGTGCATCTGAGTCTTCAACTTCCAACTGTGACCCCTTGTTGCTGTGTGCCACCTCTGGAACATTCTGTCTTTGTCCACCTTGTCATTTCCTCTCAGTATTTTATATGTCGTTATCATATCCCCTCTATCTCTCCTGTCTTCTAGTGTCGTCAGGTCGATTTCCCGTAACCTCTCCTCGTAGGACATACACCTTAGCTCCGGGACTAGTCTTGTTGCAAATCTTTGCACTTTCTCTACTTTCCTTACATACTTGGCTAGGTGAGGGTTCCAAACTGGAGCTGCATACTCCAGTATTGGCCTAACGTACACAGTGTACAGGGTCCTGAATGACTCCTTATTAAGATGTCGAAATGCTGTTCTTAGGTTTGCCAGGCGTCCATATGCTGCAGCAGTTATTTGGTTGATGTGCGACTCAGATAATGTGCCCGGTGTTATACTCACCCCAAAATCCTTTTTCTTGAGTGAGGTTTGTAAGCTCTGGCCCCCTAGACTGTACTCCGTCTGTGGTCTTCTTTGCCTTTTCCCAATCTTCATGACTTTGCACTTGGAGGGGTTGAATTCCAGGAGCCAGTTGCTGGACTAGGCCTGCAGCCTGTCCAGATCCCTCTGTAGTTCTGCCTGGCCTCGTCCGATTGAATTCTTCTCATCAACTTCACATCATCTGCAAACAGGGACACTTCGGAGTCTATTCCTTCCGTCATGTCGTTCACAAATACCAGAAACAGTGTGTGTGTGTGTGTGTGTAAATATATATATATTATATGTACTCACCTATTTGTACTCACCTATTTGTGGTTGCAGGGGTCGAGTCATAGCTCCTGGCCCCGCCTCTTCACTGATTGCTACTAGGTCCTCTCTCTCCCTGCTCCATGAGCTTTATCAAACCTAGTCTTAAAACTATGTATGGTTCCTGCCTCCACTATGTCGCTTTCTAAGCTATTCCACTTCCTGACAACTCTATGACTGAAGAAATACTTCCTAACATCCCTTTGACTCATAGAAGTCTTCAACTTCCAATTGTGACCCCTTGTTTCTGTGTCCCCTCTCTGGAACATCTTGTTTCTGTCCACCTTATCTATTCCTCGCAGTATTTTATATGTCGTTATCATGTCTCCCCTAACCCTCCTGTCCTCTAGTGTCGTCAGGCCGATTTCCCTTAACCTTTCTTCGTAGGACAATCCCCTTAGCTCTGGGACTAGTCTTGTTGCAAACCTTTGCACTTTCTCTAATTTCTTGACGTGCTTGACCAGGTGTGGGTTCCAAACTGGTGCTGCATACTCCAGTATGGGCCTGACGTATATGGTATACAGAGTCTTGAATGACTCCTTAGTGAGGTATTGGAACGCTATTCTTAGGTTTGCCAGCCGCCCGTATGCTGCAGCAGTTATCTGATTGATGTGTGCCTCAGGAGATGTGCTCGGTATTATACTCACCCCAAGATCTTTTTCTTTGAGTGAGGTTTGCAGTCTTTGGCCACCTAGACTATACTCTGTCTGCGGTCTTCTTTGCCCTTCCCCGATATTCATGACTTTACATTTGGCAGGGTTAAATTCAAGGAGCCAGTTACTGGACCAGGCTTGCAGCCTGTCCAGGTCTCTTTGTAGTCCTGCCTGATCCTCTACTGATTTGATTCTTCTCATTAACTTCACATCATCTGCAAACAGGGACACTTCTGAGTCTATCCCTTCCGTTATGTCATTCACATATACCAAAAACAGTACAGGTCCTAGGACTGACCCTTGTGGAACTCCACTCGTCACAGGTGATCACTCTGACATCTCGTCACGTACCATGACTCGTTATTGCCTCCCTGTCAGATATTCTCTGATCCATTGCAGTGCTTTTCCTGTTACGTGTGCCTGATCCTCTAGCTTTTGCATTAACCTCTTGTGAGGAACTGTGTCGAACGCCTTCTTGCAGTCCAAAAATGCAGTCTATCCACCCCTCTCTCGTGTCTTACTTCTGTTACCTTGTCATAAAACTCCAGTAGGTTTGTGACACAGGATTTTCCTTCCCTGAAACCGTGCTGGTTGTCGTTTATAAGCTTGTGTCTTTCTAGGTGCTCCACCACTCTCCTCCTGATGATCTTCTCCATGACTTTGCATACTATACACGTCAGTGACACAGGTCTGTAGTTTAATGCCTCGTGTCTGTCTCCTTTCTTAAAAATTGGGACTACATTTGCCATCTTCCACGCCTCAGGTAGTTGCCCAGTTTCAATGGATGTGTTGAAGATTTGTGTTAGTGGCACACACAACATCTCTGCTCCCTCTCTAAGGACCCACGGAGAAATGTTGTCCGGTCCCACCGCTTTTGAGGTATCGAGTTCACATAGCAGCTTCTTCACCTCCTCCTCGGTTGTGTGTATTTCATCATGCACTTGTTGGTATACCTCCCTATTCTGAATTCCTGGAGTCCTTCCTGTCTCCTGTGTAAATACTTCTTTAAATCTCATGTTGAGCTCCTCACATACCTCTTGGTCGTTTATTGTGAACTACCCACCTTCCTTTCTCAGCCTGATTACCTGATCCTTGACTGTTGTTTTCCTCCTGATGTGGCTATACAACAGCTTCGGGTCAGACTTGACTTTTGATGCTATATCATTTTCATATTGTCGCTGAGCCTCCCTTCTTACCTGTGCATATTCGTTTCTGGCTCTTCGGCTAATCTCTTTATTTTCCTGGGTCCTTTGTCTTCTGTACTTTTTCCATTCTCTATTACACTTACTTTTGCCTCCTACACCTCTGGGTGAACCAAGGACTCGTTCTGGTCTTCCCATTACTTCTGTTTCCCTTGGGGACAAACCTCTCCTCTGCCTCTTTGCATTTGGTTGTCACATATTCCATCATTTCTTTTACTGGTTTTCCTGCCAATTCTCTCTCCCACTGAACGTCTTGTAGGAAGTTCCTCATGCCTGTGTAGTCCCCCTTTTGTAGTTTCGTTTCTCCCTTCCTATTCCTGCTCCCTCTCCACTTGTAGCTCAACTATATAATCAAAACACAGAACCAAATGATCACTAGCTCCAAGGGGCCTTTCATACGTGATATCCTCGATGTCCGAACTACTCAAGGTGAATACTAGGTCCAGTCTTGCTGGATCATCCCCACCTCTCTCTCTGGTAGTGTCTCTAACATGTTGATGCATGAGGTTTTCCAGTACAACATCCATCATCTTGGCTCTCCATGATTCAGGACCCCCATGGGGCTCTAGGTTTTCCAAATCAATATCTTTGTGATTGAAATCACCCATAACTAGTAACTTTGCTCTCCCCATGTGGGCTCTTCTGGCTACCTCGGCTAGTGTGTCTACCATTGCTCTGTTGCTCTCGTCGTATTCTTCTCTTGGCCTCCTGCAGTTCTGTGGCGGGTTGTACATTACAGCAATTACCACCTTATGGCCCTCAGACTGAATTGTTCCTACTATGTAGTCCCTTTCACCCATTCCATCCATTCCATTGGTGTGTGTGTGTGTGTGTGTGTGTGTGTGTGTGTGTGAGTGTGTGTACTCACCTAATTGTACTCACCTAATTGTGGTTGCAGGTGTCGAGACTCAGCTCCTGGCCCCGCCTCTGCACTGTCCGCTACTGGGTCTCTGCTCTCCCTGTTCCATGAGCTTTATCATACCTTGTCTTAAAACTATGTATGGTTCCCGCCTTTACTATATCGTTCGCTAAACTATTCCACTTCCTAACTACTCTATGGCTGAAGAATTGCTTCCTAACATCCCTCTGACTCATCTGAGTCTTCAGCATCCAGTTGTGTCCCCTTGTTTCTGTGTTTCCTCTCTGAAACATCCTGTCACTATCTACCTTGTCGATTCCCCGCAATATTTTGTATGTCGTATTCATGTCTCCTCTAACCCTTCTGCCCTCCAGTGTTGTTAGTCCTATTTCCCTCAACCTTTCTTCATAGGGCAGTCCCCTGAGTTGTGGAACTAGCCTTGTCGCAAACCTTTGCACTTTCTCTAATTTCTTGACGTGCTTGACCAGGTGTGGGTTTCAGACTGTTGCTGCATACTCTAGTATGGGCCTGACGTACACGGTGTACAGTGTCTTGAACGATTCCTTGTTAAGGTAACGGAACGCTATTCTTAGGTTTGCCAGTCGCCCATATGCTGCCGCGGTTATCTGGTTGATGTGTGTGTGTATGTGAGTGTGTGTGTGTGTGTGTGTGTGTGTGTGTGTGTACTCACCTAGTTGTGGTTGCAGGGATCGAGTCACAGCTCCTGACCCCGCCTCTTCACTGGCCTCTACTCGGTCCCTCTTCCCGCTCCTTGAGCTTTATCATAACTCTTCTTAAAGCTATGTAGGGATCCTGCCTCACTACATCACTTCTCAGACTATTCCACTTCCTGACAACTCTTGACTGAAGAAATACTTCCTAATATCCTTGTGATTCATCTCAGTCTTCAACTTCTAATTGTGAACCCTTTTTGCTGTGTCCCATCTCTGGAACATCCTGTCTCTGTCCACCTTGTCGATTCTTATCAGTATTTTATATATCATTATCATATATCGCCTATCTCTCCTGTCTTCCAATGTCGTCAGGTTGATTTCCCTTAACCTCTCCTCATAGAACCTTCACTTAGCTTCGGGACTAGTCTTGTTGCAAACCTTTGCACTTTCTCTAGTTTCCTTACATGTTTGGCTAGGTGAGGGTTCCAAACTGGCGCTTCATACTCCAATATGGGCCTAACGTACACAGTGTACAGGGTCATGAATGACTCCTTATTGAGATGTCAAAATGCTGTTCTTAGGTTTGCCTGGCGCCCTTATGCTGCAGCAGTTATTTTGCTGATGTGCGCCTCAGGAGATATGCCCGGTGTTATACTCACCCCAAGATACTTTTCATTGAGTGAGGTTTGTAGTCTCTTTACCCTTAGACTGTACTCCGTCTGTGGTCTTTTTTGCCCTTCCCCAATCTTCATGACTTTGCACTTGGTGAGGTTGAACTCCAGAAGCCAGTTTCTGGACAGGCCTGCAACCGGTCCAGATTCTTTTGTATTTCTGCCTGGTCCTCGTCCGATTGAATTCTTCTCATCAAATTCACATCTGCAAACTGGGACACTTCAAAATCTATTCCTTTCGTCATGTCGTTCACAAATACCAGAAACGACACCGGTCCTAGGACTGATCCCTGTGGCCCCCCGCTCGTTAGAGGCGCCCACTCTGACAACTCGCCACGTACCATGACTCACTGTTGTCTTCCTGACAGATATTCCCTGATCCACTGTAGTGCCTTCCCTGTTATCCCTGCCTGGTCCTCCAGCTTTTGCACTAATCTCTTGTATGAAACTGTGTCAAACGCCTTCTTACACTCCAAGAAAATGCAATCTATCCATCCCTCTCTCTATTGTCTTACTGCTGTCACCCTGTTATAGAACTCCTGTAGGTTTCTGATGCAGTATTTCCCGTCCCAGAAACCGTGCTGGCTCTCTTTAATAAGCTCATTTCTTTCTAGGTGTTCCACCACTCTTCTCCTGATAATCTTCTCCATGACTTTGCATAATATACATGTCAGTGACACTGGTCTGTAGTTTAATGCTTCGTGTCTGTCTCCTTTTTAAAAAATTGGGACTACATTTGCTGTCTTCCATACCTCAGGTAGTCGCCCTGTTTCGATAGATGTGTTGAAGATTGTTCTTAGCAGTACTCATAGCGCCTCTGCTCCCTCTCTCAACACCCATGGAGAGATGTTATCCGATCCCATCGCCTTTGAGGTACCTAGCTTCCTTAGCATCCTCTTCCCTTCCTCCTCGGTTGTATGTATTGCGTCCAACACTTGGTGGTGTACACCACCTCTCCATCTGTGAATATTTCTTTGAATCTCATGTAGAGCTCCTCACATACTTCTCGGTCGTTTCTTGTGAGTTTCCCTCCTTCTTTCCTCAGCCTCATTACCTGGTCCTTGACTGTTGTTTTCTCCTGATATGGCTGTACAACAGTTTCGGGTCAGATTTGACTTTCGCTGCTATGTTATTTTCATATTGTCGTTTGCCCTCCCTTGATCTCTAAGACTGCTCTCCTTTTTCTCCTTTGTCATTTGCCTTCTATACTTCTTCCATTCTGTAGCACAATTGGTTTTGGCCTCTCGACATCTTTGGATAAACCAAGGGCTCATCCTGGCCTTCTCGTTATTTCTATTACCCTTGGGTATAAACCTTTCCTCAGCTTTATTGCATATTTTTGTCACATATTCCATCATCTAATTTAAATGACCTCCCTGAAAGTTCTCTGTCTCACTGAACTTCGTGAAGAAATTCTTTATGCCTATGTAGTCCCCTCTCTTGTAGTTTAGCTTCATTCGTCCTGCCCTTCCTGCTTCCCTCTCCACTTGTAGCTCTACTATGTCTTCGAAGCTCAGAACCACGTGGTCACTGGCCCCGAGGGGTCTTTCATATGTGATGTCCGCAATATCTGCTTTACGTGTTTTCCAGTACCACCTCCATCATCTGAGCTCTCCACGTTTCTGGGCCACCATGTGGCTCCAGGTTCTCCCAGTCAATTTCGTTATGATTGAAGTTTCCCACAATCAGTAGCTTTGCCCTGCTCTCATGAGCCCTCCTGGCCACTTCAGCAAGTGTATCAACCATTGCTCTGTTACTCTCATCATATTCTTGTCTTGGCCTCCTGCTGTTCTGTAGTGGGTTATACATCACTGCAATTACCACCTTGGGACTTGTAGACTGAAGTGTTCCTATTATATAGTCTTTTGCTTTTCCTCTGTCTCCTATATCTAGCTCCTCAATATCCCATTGTTTTTTGACGAGCAGTGCTACTCCTCCGCCACCTCTGTTTTTCCTCAGGATCTGATATCCCGTTGGTAAGATGGCATCTGTTATCATTCCTGTGTTCTTGGTTTCTGTGAGAGCTATGATGTCGGGTGATGCCTCTTTAATTCTTTCATGCTATTCATTCCACTTATTCATTATTCCATCAGCGTTGGTGTACCATACCTTCAGTTTCCTCTCCACCATTGTGTTCTGAGGGTCTGTGGGGGTTGGGGGAGTGGGGGACCTGGCACTGTGCAGTGGGATTCTACTGCATAGTGTGGGGTGGGAGATGTGAGTGTGGATTGTGGTTTGTATTGGGGTGGGTCTGTATGTGTTTGCTCCTGTTGCTCTGCCTGGCTCTGGTTGCCCTCTGCTGACTCTGTCCTTATCTATCTTTCTACCCACTTTCGTTTCTGGGTCCAGGTCCTTAGCTGCTGTCATTCTGTTCTTGTTCTGTCATGGTCTAGGAACACCCTTTTGTATCTTGATGATTCCTTCAGTTGTAGTTTCTCTTGCAGGATCCTGCTCGTACCATTTCTGTCATGAAAATCAGTTTGACCCGCCGATTTCTCCCCTCCTTTTCTGATTTGGGGCACCTTGTATTTCTCTTCTTGGGTTGTTCACTGACTCTGACACTTTCAATTATAATTGCAATAACTTTGGATTGACCAGAAAAACACTGAAAGCCGTGAGCACTGTGTGATGCTGTTATGTCCTGCACACGCATGTGTGTGTGCATATACTCACCTATTTCTACTCTCCTATTTCTGGTTGTAGGGGTCGAGTCATAGCTCCTGGCCCTGCCTATTCACTGATCGCTACTAGGTCCTCTCTCTCCCTGCTCCATGTGCTTTATCAAACCTCGTCTTTATCAAGACTCTTCCGCTTCCTGACACTTCCTAACATCCCTTTGACTCATCTGAGTCTTCAACTTCCAATTGTGACCCCTAGTTTCTGTGTCCCTTCTCTGGAACATACTGTCTCTGTCCACCTTGTCAATTCCTTGCAGTATTTTGTTTGTCATTATCATGTCTTCCCTAACCCTCCTATCATCCAGTGTCATCATAGGACATTCCCCTTAGCTCTGGAACTAGTCTTGTTGCAAACCTTTGCACTTTCTCTAATTTCTTGATGAGCTTGACCAGGAGTGGGTTCCAAACTGGTGTTGCACTTTCTAGTATTGCCCTGACGTACACGGTGTACAGTCTTGAACGATTCCTTATTGAGGTATTAGAATGCTATTCTCAGGTTTGCCAGGCTCACATATGCTGCAGCAGTTATCTGGTTGATGTGCACGTCAGGTGACGTGCTCGGTATTTTACTCACCCAAACACCCTTTTTCCTGAGTGAGGTTTGCAGTCTTTGGCCACCTAGCCTATACTCTGTCTGCTGTCTTCTTTGCCCTTCTACGATCTTCATGACTTTGAATTTGGTGGGGTTAAATTTGAGGAGCCAGTTGTTGGACCAGGGTTGCAGCCTGTCCAAGTCTCTTTGTAGTCCTGCTGGAGATATTAGCTGCCCAGCCTTCACGGTGTTTGGGTGTGCTGCATTGGGTCTCTGATGGCAAAACAGTGAAACTTTGTTTTCCACAATATGGCGGAGCAGTATCATCGATGTGTCAATACTGTGTTTATTGAGATCCTGAATGGGGCGATCTACGCCAGCAATGCTGAAGTCCTGTTACCCCTTATCGTCAGAGACACCTACTGAATCCCAACTGAGGATATTTCAACACTGGCAGCTTATGACGTCATTGTTGACAGATACCAAGAGGTGAGAATTGTTGTCAACTCAAGCCTAGAGGTACATTTAAAGGACATGTCAGCACTTTACACCTGGCTGAAAATTAGGAATGTACCTTTTGAGGCAAGGGATTTTGATATAAAAGAGGTTTTCCAGCAGTATGGAGTGATCCAAGCAATTACTTAGGGATGATGGAGTTTGGGAGTGTATGCAGGTGAGCCGGAGGGTACCTACTCCATAAAAATCTCTCTGCAATGGCAGATACCGTCATATGCTCAGATGGACGCTTTTCGGACCCAGGTTTTCATGACGTACCCGGGTCAAGTGAGGACCTGTAGGATTTGTAGAGCTGCGGGGCATGTTGCCGCCACTTGTGAACGCCGACGGGCCTATCAGCAGGATAGACATGGAGGTGATCACAGGCAGGGAGAGGAGTGAGACGTTGTCAAGGAGGTGCATGACAAGGAACCAGCTACTAGCAGGAGGTGGAGCGAGGTGGTGGGGGGGACAGCGATAGAGGAAGAGCCTTTGTCGACAAATCCCTCGGAAACATTGCCAGAAATATGCCTGGAGGTGGAAGGACAGGAGCCACTGGTCATGGCAGACAGTATTGAGACTCCCTTGATGGAGGATTTGTGCAGAATGCTAGATAGTCCGGCAATGGAAGATCGGATGTGTGACGGAGTAGTGAAGGTGGTTGAGGCTGTCAACACGGATAGTGTGAGTGTAGTAGAATGTGGCCACGTAGGTGGTGAGAATGTGAGTATGGCACAGGCGGAGGTTCACAGTGTGCAGGACGAGGGAGATATGGAAGTGGTAGGTGAGTCGAGGAAGCAGTCCTGTGGGATGTCTGAGGACGAGGTAATGACCCCTAGACAAAGGTCGAGTAAGAAAGCTTCAGTAGAAATAATTAGGAATGATAGGGGAGAGGTGCAGGGTAGAGTTGGGGAAAAGGGTGTGAAAAGTGTCATTGGGAAAGTTCCCAAGGCTGAAAAGGAAGCTTTACATTTGCCAAAGTCTAAAGGTAAACCTCCACTGCAGTTTTCAGGTGAATGAACATAAATGTTAACGGCCTCAGAATGGAGGATAAGAGACGTTGGCTGGAGGGGACGTTAAGACGTATGAATGTAGATGTGTGCGTCCTGCAAGAGCACAATTTCAGGTGTGGTAGTGAGTTACGTTTGCATAGATACGAGATGTATGACTTGATCTACGCTCTCTGTGGGTTGCCTTTGGTATCAGTGGTAGCCGGCGATTGAAATTGTATAATACGAGAGAAAGATGTAGAGCCTCGAGGGGCGGGTCATGTTTTGCGTAAGCTGAGAGAAGTTTTAGGGGTGGTTGGGGTTGAGGACGTGGTCAGAGGCGGAGGATGGAATGTGGATTTTACCTTTTTTCAGAAAGATTATGTGGCGCGACTCGATCGGATATACGTGTCATGGCTGGTACAGGTGGGACAGGTGCGTTGTTTAGACATCGGGTTTTCAGATCATAGGGGCATTTATGCAGAACTCCGATGGGAGGGGGCCGTGACCATATATCTGAATTATTGGAAAATGAATATTAGGCTTTTGGGAAGGTTGGGACACAGGGAGAAATTTTCCGAGTGGTGGGGGAAGATGTGGGAAGAGGGAAGCAGTGTTACCGATGTAGTGAGTTGCTGGAACCGAAGAGCGAAGGAGGCTATTAAGGATTTCTTTGTACGAGAGAGTAGAGAGGATGCACAGCTATGTTATGGAAAACAGATGTATCTGGAGGCGCAGCTGAAGGATTGTGGTGAGTACCGAGGATGGTAAAGGCAGGGAGAAATGAGTTCTTTACGTGGGCAACTGAGGTAATTGCAAAATAAGAGTTTTCAGGCAGTGCGGATTAGGAGTGGAGTGGAAGAGGTCCTGTGGGGAGATAAACCGTTTGCACTCGTTTTACGTAAGTTCCAGGATAGGCTCAGCAGAACAACTTTGTCGTCCCTCAAGGTTGAGGAGGTCTTGGGAGGGTATGCGCAGAAACGGGTTTTGCGTACAACGGAGGGAATGTGTGAGTATGCCGAGCTTTGGTTTGGAAAGGGGGCATTCGAGAGGGTATTAGTAGGGTCGAGAGGGAGGGGTTGGAAGGTAGAATCACGGAGGAAGAGGTGTTGTTAGCAGTTCAGGAGTTGCATCTGGGAAAGCGCCTGGGATTGATGGTATACCCGGGGATTTTTTCGTCCACCACTGGGAGGTGTTGAGGAAGGTATTGTTACATGTTTTGAACATGATGAAAGCGGACGGGAAGATGGGGGAAGAGCAGAGGATGGGGGTCGTGGTTTTGGTACCTAAGCGCAAGGACGGTTAGACATTGGGAGACTATATGGCAATAACCTTACTTTGTGCAGATTAAAAGATCTTTGCGAAAGTATTGGGCAATCGCGTGAAGAGGGTCTGGGTTGTTGGACGGGGGTCAATTAGGGATTCCTGGAAGATGCATAGGGGTTGGGCATAGACGAATTCGGGAGTATATAGAAGGGCGTCAGGAAGGGAGCAGGGGCATCATCAGTTTGGATTGGGAAACTGCTTTTGATTGGGTCGATCGGGAAATGTTATGGGAGATTTTACGGAGACAGTGGTTTGGGACCAAGGTAGTGGAGTGGGTTCAGACTTTGTATGTGGAAGCGCAGTTTAGAGTACAAATCAATGGTAGGTTAGGGGCAGTGGTAGATTTGGGTAGGGGTGTGAGACAGGGGTGTCCTTTATCACAGTTGCTTTTTGTGTGTTTGCAAGATCCCTTGTATTGTTTGGTTGGGGACGGAGTCAGGGAGCAGGGTGATTCTAGGTTGGCCCCCGGGATCGTGGGATACGTAGAAGATACCACGATCCTGGTGAGAAGTGAGTAGGTTTTGGCTAGGGTTAATGACGTCGTTGGGATTTTTGGGAGGGCGACTGGGATGAGGGTAAATAGGAAGAAGTCTAGGCTATTGGATGTGGGAACGTGGGTGGGGATGGCCTTGGAGATTAGGTATGGGTGGGTGCAGGTAGATTGTTTAAAGATCTGTGGGGTGAATTTTTGTAGGGATGAACAGTTGGCACGACAAATTAATTCTGTGAGAGTAGTTGATGCAGCATTAGCAAGGATGGGAGGTTGGAGGCCTGGGGAGGTCACACTTTTACAGAGGGCGGTGGTAGTAAACACGTTAATTTATAGCCGTTTGTGGTTTTAGGGGCTGTGTACCCTTTGGTAGAAGAAGACGTGATTAGATTACAGAAGAAGGTCTTTCGTTTCATATAAAGTTATGGTAGGCACTGGCTGGGTAAAGGAATTGTTACAAGATGGGTTAGAGAAAGGGGCGTGGGGTTGATATGGTTGCAGAGGAGATTGTTGGTGATCTTCGTCAAACAGGAATTTGTGGTTAGGGGGGGAAGAATCGTGGAGCTCAGGTAGGGCAGGTGATGCACGAGGTGAGGAGATGGTGGAGTGATAAAGATGTAAAGATGAGTGAAGCAATGTTGAGGGTTTTGTTGGTGGTCAGGAATCCGGAGAAGCTGAAGGTAAATAAATTAGAGAGGGCCGAGAATAGGGATGAAGTCGTGTGTGGTACTGCAGATTTTCCGATGTACGACTGGAAAGGGGTGTGGAAATGGCTTAGGAAGGGAAAAGTGCCACCGAGGGAGGGTGAGGGAAACTGGGTTTCGCTTTTTAAACGGGATTTTAGCGTCGAGAGCACAATTGTTTCGCATGGGGTTGGTGCGGGATGGTTCGTGCTTTGCTGTGGTTTGATGGACACAGCGTACCATATGGTTTATTTCTGTCCTGAACTAGAGAATGTGCGGGTATGGCTAGGGAGGGTAGTGGCAAGCGTGGGAGGGGGAAGGGTCTCGTGTTCGAGAGCCCTCAGTTTAGATGTTGGACGAATACAAGACGATGTCCGTCGGGCTTTAGTGTATATAGTTTTAGATTTTCTAAATATGTCTTGGTACATGCGGGAGGAGGGTGGTCGAGTAAGGATACAAGCTCTGGCGGTGCATCTTTATAGGATGTGTCGTCGGAATCGCGAACTGTATGGGATTAGGTGGGAAAGGATATAGGGATATGTCAGTGGGCGTTTTGAGAGGTTTAGCTTGACGACCTATGGCGAAGGGACTGGTCATAGGGGTATGAAAAAAAAAAAAAAAAGAATTTCAACGTTTTGTAGTGAATGGGAGTACAAGTGTAAGATTGAGTATGGATGGAGGAGGGGAGGGACAAGTATGGGTTTCCGGGGAACAAATTTTTGGGTTGTTATCACTTTACCTCAGAGTGTTTGGATCGGACGAATGTAGACGATGGACTTGAGGGGGGTGGTGTAAGGGGAAGAGTGGCGGAGCTGTACCATGGACGATATAGGCTTTCCATTTGATGTATGAAGGTGGGTTTTGTATGAGTTCATACAGATGTGAATTGTACCAATGTTTCATACCCTTTATAGGTTTAACATTTTGTTCATAAGAGCCCTGTGACTGCCTTTAACAAGATGAGGAAAATAACGAAAGATGTTTGGTACACTTTTTCCATGCTTGGTGACCGAGGTCTTATTTTATGGTTTAGCGTAAGACAACAGTACACCTTTTCATAGTGGAGAAATATTTTTTTTGGGCGATGCTGTATTTGTGTCATATGTCTACGAGTTTGGTTGCCCTGTTTAACTACGTCACCTAGAATCCATTTGTTTGTTTTTCTTATTGTCCTGGGTTAATGATGGGTTAAGCTAATTTCCTTGCATACTTAAATGTGCGATGTTTTAGTGTGTTAGTAGATAGAGTACTAGTAAAATTTTGTATGTAGGCAAGTCATTATGAAAAAAAAAGAAACTTTTGGGATGACCTGTTGTAGTCATCCAAGAGTAAGACATGATAGGGTTTTCATCTTTTGTAATATATACACATTGTAACGACATGGTGTTCATTTGGACTAGTATTTATGATGTCACTAAGATAATGCTCATAGTTAGGTGTTTATACCTTTGTTTTTGTGCACTCATGAGTTATAGGCAAAAAGGTAAAACTTTAGTTTATGTATATATATATGTTTGTTATAGGATGGGTTTATTTTCTTGAGGTTGTGCCTGTGATGTTGCACGGTGGTGCTTGGGGTTTTGTTACTTTCCTTAATGTGGTGTAAGTTTTTTGCACTATGTTGTTACCCAGGAACTAATGTTTTGTAACCGTTTCTGTGTTTGTTTTGTTAAGTTTTTATCTGACTGTACAATTTTATTTAAGGCTTAAATAAAATAAAAAAAAGGTCCTGCCTGATCCTCATCCGATTTAATTTTCCTCATTAATTTCACATCATCTGAGTCTATCCCCTCCGTCATGTCATTCACATATACCAAAATAGCACTTATCCTAGGACTGACCCCTGTGGAAGCCCACTCGTCACAGGCTCCCACTCTGACACCTCATCACGTACCATGACTTGTTGTTGCCGCCCTGTCAGGTAATCTCTGATTCATTACAGTGCCATTCCTGTTATTAATATTATAATCATGGGGGAGCGCTAAACCCGTAGGGATGATACAACGCCTGTGGGAGAGGTTGATGGAAGGTATTCAATCATAGTTCAGGGCACTGGGGCACAGATCCAATTTCCTAGATCAAGAGCCCCTCATCAGTGTCAAGGAGCCTCCTTTGAGGGGGTCATTCCTGTTATGAGTGTCTGATCCTCTAGCTTTTGCACTAATCTCTTGAGACGATCTGTGTCGAAGGCCTTCTTGCAGTCCAAGAAAATGCAGTCTATCCACCCCTCTCTCTCGTGTCTTTTGTTATGTTGTCGTAAAACTCCAGTAGGTTTGCGACACAGGAGTTCCTTTCCCTGAAACAGTGCTGGCTGTTGTTTATAAGCTTGTTCCATTCTAGGTGCTCCACCACTCTCCTCCTGATAATCTTCTCCATTACTTTGCATTTTATACACTTTATTGAAACTGGTCTGTAGTTTAGTGCCTCATGTCTACCTCCTTTCTTAAAAATGAGAAATATATTTGCCGTCTTCCATTCCTCAGGTATTTGCCCAGTTTCAATGGATGTGTTGAAAATTGTTGTTAGTGGTGTTAGTGGCACACACAGCATCTCTGCTCCCTCTCCAAGGACCCATGGTGAGATGTTGTCGGGTCCCACTGCTTTTGAGGTATCAAGTTCAATTAGCAGCTTCACCTTCTCCTCGGTTGTGTGAATCTCATCTAGCACTTTTTGGTATATCCCTTGTTGGTGTACCTCTCTGATCTTACTTCCAGGAGTCATTTCTGTCTCCACTGTAAATATTTACTTAAATCTCACATTGAGCTCCTCTCATACTTATTGGTCATTTCTTGTGAGCTCCCCACCGTCCTTCCTCAGCTTGATTACCTGGTCCTTTACTGTTGTCTTCCTCCTGATGTGGCTATACAACAAATTCGGGTCAGACTTGACTTTCAATGCTATGTCGTTTTCGTACTGTCACTGGTCCTCCCTTCTTATCTGGGCATACTCGTTTCTGGCTGTTCGACTAATCTCTTTATTTTCCAGGTTCCTTTGTCTTCTGTATTTTTCCATTCTCTAGCACACTTAGTTTTTGCCTCCTACACCTTTGGGTAAACCAAGGGCTCAGTCTGGCCCTTGGGAACAAACCTCTCCTCTGCCTCCTTGCATTTTGTTGTCATGTAGTCCATTATTCGTTTACTGGTTTCCCTACCAATTCTCCTTCCCACTGAACCTCCTGCTAAAAATTCATCATGCCTGTGTAGTCCCCTCTTTTTAATTTGGTTTCTCCCATCCTACTCCTGTTACCCTTTCCACTATGTATTCAAAGCTCAGAACTACATTATCACTAGCTCCAAGGGGCCTTTCATATGTGATGTCCTTGATGTACGAGCTACTCAGGGTGAATACAAGGTCCAGTCTTGCTGGTTCATCTCACCTCTCTCTCTGGTAGTGTCCCTAACATGTTGATGCATGAGGTTTTCCAGTTCCCTATCCATCATCTTGGCTCTCCATGTTTTGGGACCCCCATGGGGCATCAGGTTTTCCCAATAAATCTCCTTTTGTTTAAAATCACCCATAAATAGTAACTTTGCTCTCCCCATGTGAGCTCTTCTGGCCACCTCAGCTAGTGTGTCCACCATTGTTCTGTTGCTCTCTTCATATTATTCTCTTGGCCTCCTGCAGTTCTGTAGCTAGATGTACATCACTGTGGAGACTACCTTATGTCCTCAAGACTGAATTATACCTACTATGTAATCCCTGTCCCCCATTTCCTCCATTCCTTCAATTTCCTCAAATCCTCATTGGTTTTTAATGAGCAGTGCAATTCCTGCTCCCCCTCTGCTCTCTCTATCTTTCCTCAGGATCCAATATCCAGTGAGTTTTGTTTCTGTGAGTGTTATGATGTCTGAGGACGTCTGCTTGATTCTTTTGTGCCACTCCTCACATTTATGTGTTATTCCATCCGTATTCATATACTAAACCTTCAACTTCTTTTCTAAAACAGTGGTCAGGGGAGAACGTTGGGGTTGGGGGAGCGGGCGACATGGCAAGGAACTATGGGGGGATTTCTGTGGGAGTGGAGTTTATGTTGAGGGGGGGTGGGTGCAGTGTGAGGGTAGTGTTAACATTTTAAGGTGATAAGGGACTGTGTGTATATGCAGCATGTGTATCCCCTTCCTCCCGTTTTGCGTATTCATCCTAGATAGAATATTTGACTCTGCTGATAAATAAAGTAAATCTCGTTTGTATGTACTAGCTAGAATATGTGATTCTGCTGGCTATTAAAGTTGCTTGTTATTAATTTCCAATAATTCAATTAGTATCTCAAGCAGAGTAAAGTGGACCCTTCACTTCCAGCTTGTGGCAGCCAATTAGCCTAAAAAATCACACCCTTACCACCACAAAATAGAGGTAATTGCGTACTGCAGCGGTGTCTGTCAGTGATGAGGCCTAGGATACTGTATTGAGATATTGTGCCATAGATAATCCTCTCTCACTTCTCTTCTTTTAACTAAGTTCACTATCGTCACTATTTTATTGACACAGACTTATTACTGCTAACATCAGTAATGCCTGAGGATGATGGCTACTGGTTGCTATTTCCTCCTGTTTGCTTTGTTTCATTGTTTAAAATATTTTATTTATTATCTTTTCCATTTCTCTCCCTGCATGATTTGTTTACTGATCACTCGCTAGTCTAGCCTGACTTTGCACTTAACTCTCTACTTAGAGACACACCTTGTCCTGTTGTATTTGTAATTATGTTTCTTGTCGCAAATACAGCCTGGCGCCAGGCCTGGTGCTTCTGCCTCACTGCGCCTTCCACTGTTGGCACTTACAAACTGACTTTTCAGACACTGGGTATTTTGTAATTCACTTCTATAGTTGTTCACTGACACACATCCACTGTGTGTGTGTGTGTGTTAGTTAGTTACCATTTTGTCCTAGGCACATGTCAATTAGACACTAGGCCTGTTGTATGTGTGTGTGTGTGTGTGTGTGTACTCACCTAATTGTACTCACCTAATTGTGGTTGCAGGGGTCGAGACTCAGCTCCTGGTCCCGCCTCTTCGCTGTCCGCTACTGGGTCTCTGCTCTCCCTGCTCCATGAGCTTTATCATACCTCGTCTTAAAACTATGTATGGTTCCTGCCTCCACTATATCTTTCTCTAGACTATTCCACTTCCTGACTACTCTGTGGCTGAAGAAATGCTTCCTAACATCCCTTTGACTCATCTGAGTCTTCAGCTTCCAGTTGTGTCCCCTTGTTTCTGTGTTCCCTCTCTGGAACATCCTGTCCCTGTCTACCTTGTCGATTCCCCGCAGTATTTTGTATGTCGTTATCATGTCTCCTCTGACCCTTCTTTCCTCCAGTGTTGTTAGTCCTATTTCCCTCAACCTTTCTTCATAGGACAGACCCCTGAGTTGTGGAACTAGCCTTGTCGCAAACCTTTGCACTTTCTCTAGTTTCTTTACGTGCTTGACCAGGTGTGGGTTCCAGACTGGTGCTGCATATTCTAGTATGGGCCTGACGTACACGGTGTACAGTGTCATGAACGATTCCTTGTTTAGGTAACGGAACGCTAATCTTAGGTTTGCCAGTCGCCCATATGCTGCCGCAGTTATCTGGTTGATGTGTGCCTCCGGAGACGTACTTGGCGTTATACTCACCCCAAGGTCTTTCTCCTTTGCCGAGGTTTGTAGCCCTTGTCCACCTAGCCTGTACTCTGTCAGCGGTCTTCTCTGTCCTTCTCCGATCTTCATGACTTTGCATTTGGTGGGATTGAATTCAAGAAGCCAGTGTGTGTATGTGTGTGTATGTGTGTACTCACCTAGTTCTCACCTAGTTGTGGTTGCAGGAGTCGAGTCACAGCTCCT
>WNWK01025531.1:0-28448 GCA_009830355.1 Cherax destructor | reverse complement strand
GGATAACACACCCTCTGCCTCCTATTCCTATCCTTAAGACAAAATTCCCTATCCATAAACTTAATCTGACTATCCCAACTAAAACAATGTTCTTACCTCGACTGGCGGTGTGCATGACGTTTTGGCGGTCTTTGTAGAGATGGTCTTCGCTGGGATGTCTTCACATTCGTCTGATAACAAGGAGAAAGAGTTGCTGGTTTTCACAGCAGTCTCCGGGACCTTCTTCAACTTCAGCTTCGTCCCTTCAGATTCGACTAGCATCCATTCGTTGGTCTGATCATCGGCGACTTTGTTCCGGGGATAATCCTTGCATATACCCTTCAAACGTTGAATCTCTCTTCTAGCTTCCGTTAATTCCGCCTTCATTTGGATATATAGTGCTCGTAGTCGAGGGAAACCATCATCAATCTCAGGTAGCTAATAACGGAAGCACAGCAAAGATGGTTCAGTCCACAGAGTACACAAGACACGTCTGCTACTGTCACCTTACTGCCACTAGCACCTAATGCACTGTCGAGCAGCTTATATACTGTAGACAGGAGGTGCAGCAGTTGTAGGGTGCACATTCCAATGTGGAAGTAGGTGTGCAGGCAAGCAAGAAGAGGCCAAGATGTTGCAGTGTCAGACCATTTATTTACATCCTGTCTGACACAGCAACATCTTGGTATCTTAATACAGGGATTTCTTCGCTTGCCTATTCCTTGGCAGACCTACTTCCACATTGGAAAATGGACACCTCCTACACTCGCACCTCTCTGTCTACAGTATATAAGCTTCCTCTACGCTCATATGTTGTATTCTATTCAAGATTGATTGACTGACAACATCGACTCAAGATTGAGGGACTGACCACCTCATACTCTCCTGTTCTTCACGATTCTCCTTGTATGGACTGTGAAGCCACTGTGTGGCGAAACGTTTCCTCAATAAAGATACCCAAGTGTTGCATATGTGTCTAATTTACCAACTCGTCGGTTCTCTGAACCATTCATTTACACTTCCCACCTTCAGGACTAAAGTCTGGCTAACCGGTTTTCCTAAATCCCCTCATAAATGTTACATTGCTCACACTCCAACAGCACGTCAAGTCATAACAACATCTTCACTCGCTCCTAACACGTTCAAGCATGCCTGCTACAAGTCCAAGCCCCTCGGACACAAACCATGCTTTATTCCCTCCCTAAAACCTTTCCACGGATGACCCATACCCCGTCTTCCCTCTATTACAGGTTTATATGTCCTGCAAGTCATTCTATTTTGTTTCATTCTATCAAAATGTCTGAACCACCTCAACAACCTTTCCTCTGCCATCTGGATAATATTTTACAATCTTCCGCACCTCCTAATCTTTCTGCATTATATTCACATTATATTAGGTTTAGGTGTGAGTATCCTGTCTTTAACAATATTAAGTGAATATGAGGTCTAGAGTATTCTCTAGTGTACTCGGTACATCTATTTGATTGAATAAGGTGAATTTGTAGTAGAGCTAATAGTTCATTTAAGTGAGAGTGTTCATACAGACTGCCTCCTGGGATTCTCTCTCCTAGTATAGTTTTCATTCCTTTCCTCCATTTTGGTTGTCTTAAATTTTAGTCACCATGAAATGGAATATTTGGACCGAATTTGAAGGATTTTCAAGACAGTTCTCGATTTACATTAATTAGTCTTTGAACTTCTTGGAAGTTACATCTGGTGGTTTACATACAGATGCAATAAATAGATTTTGGTTTTTAATTTTAAGCACCAAAACTTCTAGGTCAACTCTAGCATAAAAATCAAGTCCCACTTCCCCCTAGTTGACTGTTTTTTTCCGGTCGCATCTCAGTAGATCATTCAGGTTATTTTATACGGTAAATAAACGAGACTAAAATAAATATTCGTATATAGAAAGTTTTCTAAAAAATTATAGTTTTCACGTGACTATCTATCATTTTTATATAATCAGAGTATATATATTATGATATTCACTGAAAGCTGCATATACGAGTATATATATACTTGGTGGGATGTAGTATATACCAGTAAGAATACATTTAGAGATTATTTTAATTATAATATGTGGGATTAAAAAAACTTTGAATAATAACTCATGGGTGATATGCTGCCTTAATAACTCTCATACAGTCGGTGGTCTTTAAACCTAATAAACTAGCCGACTGATATGTCAGACTGTGTATATAATGAAGACGATTATTCACATACATAGAGTTTCAAATGATCAGTATTTTGTCGGATATTAGTGAGCAAATTAATTGCAGCCTTAATGATCCACTTGTAGTCGACAGCTTCATTAATATTTACACACTAACGAATGTAGTTATAGTATTTTCCTTATTCAAAATATTCACATAATGTTACTTTTCCACTCACAATAATAATAATAATAATAATAATAATAATAAAAATAATAATATTATATAATAATAATAATAAAATAATAATAATAATAATAATAATAATAATAATAATATAATAATAATATTATTATGTATGAGTTTTTGCAATCAATATAAATCTATATATATATATTAGTCGAAATTATGTAGATCATTCACACTCCTCAAATAATAATAATAATAATAATAATAATAATAATAATAATATTATTATTATTATATTATTATTATTATTTTATTTGGAGGAAGGCGTTTGTGGAATGGGATGCAATGAAAGGCAGTATATATTTTCTAGACATAGACATATACATATATATTATTATATATATATATATATATATATATATATATATATATATATATATATATATATATAGTCATATATATATATATATATATATATATATATATATATAGTGAGCAGTCTTAATTTTGCTAGTCACCAAAATACTCACAACTCACGACATAAAGGTGGCAACTCTTGGAGTTATACAGGCAGGTAAAAACATGTACTGTAGAGCAAGCCCAGATTTTTAACGACGTGGCTGTTGTGCTGAGCTGAGGTTCACTAATCAGGGAACGGGTGGTGTTTGAACCCATGGCAATAGTGACCTAAAACTCACAAACCAGTGCGTTAAACATTGGGCCAGCTGCCTCTAATAAGATTCATCCAGCTAGATATATTTCTTCACATAGGAGGGAAGTTAGCACGGGCCCACTGTGACACTATTTACAGAAGAATCCCACACTAGAGTGACTGGAGGTTCAAAACCCACCAGTTCCTTGAATTGTTTACAATAGTGTTATTATGATTTCTTGAGTCCAGAAGTGCACTGCTTAGCGAAACGTCGTATAAAATACTTGTTTGTTTTGCATTACGTGTCTTTATTCCCGATTTTTTTTCATTCAGTATCTTTTACCACAGTCTTTTTTTCTACTTTACTGCAAGATAAACCTGAAGTAAAGGATTTAAGAGCGTGCTTATGTATACTCTCGTTGCAAATTGATATCATTGTCACAATCGTTCAGTGTTGCTGTTCATAATACAAACGTCTGCGGTAACAATCTCTATCGCAAAATCTGCGGTAATTTTCTGTTAAATACACCGTTAATTAATGTTCGTAGAGTTTCATTTTTATTATCATAGGAGAAAATGGTCCTAGTTATCTTGCGTACTTACTCAGCCTTTGTTTTATAAGAGTATGGTGAGAAAAACAATATATACATGCATATATATACAATGACTGCACTTTAAAGGAGGGTTTGGGATATTTGCTGTTTTGATGGTCAAAGTGTTTCTGTACTGGGTTACCCTGCCTCGGTGGTTACCCTGCCTCGGTGGTTACCTGCCCGGTGGTTCCCTGCCTGTGGTTACCCTGCCTCGGTGGTTACCTGCCCGTGGTTACCCTGCCGGTGGTTACCCTGCTCGTGGTTACCCTGCCTGGTGGTTACCCTGCCTCGGTGGTTACCCTGCCTCGGTGTTACCCGCCCGTGGTTACCCTGTCTCGGTGGTTCCCTGCCTCGTGGTTACCCTGCCTCGGTGGTTACCCTGCCTCGGTGGTTACCCTGCCTCGGTGGTTACCCTGCCTCGGTGGTTACCCTGCCTCGGTGGTTACCCTGCCTCGGTGGTTACCCTGCCTCGGTGGTTACCCTGCCTCGGTGGTTACCCTGCTCTGTGGTTACCCTGCCTCGGTGGTTACCCTGTCTCGGTGGTTACCCTGCCTCGGTGGTTACCCTGCCTCGGTGGTTACCCTGCCTCGGTGGTTACCCTGCCTCGGTGGTTACCCTGCCTCGGTGGTTACCCTGTCTCGGTGGTTACCCTGCCTCGGTGGTTACCCTGCCTCGGTGGTTACCCTGCCTCGGTGGTTACCCTGCCTCGGTGGTTACCCTCTGTTCCTGCGTGGTTACCCTGCCTCGGTGGTTACCCTGCCTCGGTGGTTACCCTGCCTCGGTGGTTACCCTGCCTCGGTGGTTACCCTGCCTCGGTGGTTACCCTGCCTTAGTGGGAGACGGCCGACGTGTTGAATAACTAGTAAAACTTGCGATTTTGGCTTAAATAGCAACGCACTTCTTGCCGAATAGGGCAAGAGAAAATTTGTATATGCAATAATTTCGGAAAAATCATTGTGCTTGTTTATTATTAAATTATTATAAACTTGTATAAAATATATTTAGTAGGATTAGGCTAAATTAAATTTCGCTTGTTATAATAAGGTTAGGTAAGTTTCCTAAGTTTTTTTGGTACAAAATCATTAATTTTTCTATTAACATAAATGAAAAAAATATTTCTTTAAATGCATAAAAGAAAATTTTAAAAAGGATTTAATTTTAAATGAGTTCTTGCTAATTGGCTAGTTTTACCTATTCGACAATATATATATATATATATATATATATATATATATATATATATATATATATATATATATATATATATATATATATATATATATATAATATTTAATGTATAATATGAGTTCGTTCAGACTTGGCTAGTAATCTACCAAGATTTTTTCCCATAAGAAATAATGAAAATTAGATTAATCCATTTCAGAACCCCAAAAATACACTTACAAAAGCACCTACAAAAATACACTTACATAATTGTTTGAGTTGGGAGCTGTTCGTAAGTAGAGGTACCACTGTATATATATATATGTCGTGCCTAATAGGTATAACTGGTCAATTAGCAATAACTCATTTAAAATTAAGTCTTCTCTAAAAAAAATTCTTATACATAAAAAGATATATTTTTTTTCATATATGTTAATTTAAAAATTTATAATTTTGTACCAAGAGAAACTTTGAAAACTTACCTAACCTTATTACAACAAGCGCAATTTAATTTAGCCTAACCCAATTAAATATATTTTAGATACGTTAACATTAATTTAATAATAAACAAACACAATGAAATATATTTTTCGTTATGTTCAGAATGATTTTGCGAAATTATTGCATACACAAATTTTCACTTGTCTTATATGGCAGGAATGAGCGTTGCTATTTAAGCCAAAATAGCAAGTTTTACCTAATCGGCACGACATTATATATATATATATATATATATATATATATATATATATATATATATATATATATATATATATATATATATATATATATATATATATATTATATATATATATATATATATATATATATATATATATATATATATTATATATATATATATATATATATATATATATATATATATATATATATTATATATATTATATATATATTATATATATATATATATATATATATATATATATATATATATATATATATGATCAGTCACATTGTGGAGTACACTGGCAAAGAGGATAGTCAAGACAGTTACACTGATAATATAAGAAAACAGTCAGACAGTTACACTGGTATGAAGACAGTCACGACAGTTACACTGGTATAGAAGACAGTCACGACAGTTAACTGGTATAGAAGACAGTCACGACAGTTACACTGGTATAGAAGACAGTCATGACAGTTACACTGGTATAGAAGACAGTCACGACAGTTACACTGGTATAGAAGACAAGTCACGACAGTTACACTGGTATAGAGACAGTCGACAGTTACACTGGTATAGAAGACAGTCACGACAGTTATACTGGATAGAAGACAGTCAGACAGTTATACTGGTATAGAAGACAGTCACGACAGTTACACTGGTATAGAAGACAGTCACGACAGTTACACTGGATAGAAGACAGTCATCGACAGTTATACTGGTATAGAAGACAGTCACGACAGTTACACTGGTATAGAAGACAGTCACGACAGTTACACTGGTATAGAAGACAGTCACGACAGTTACACTGGTATAGAAGACAGTCACGACAGTTACACTGGTATAGAAGACAGTCACGACAGTTACACTGGTATAGAAGACAGTCACGACAGTTACACTGGTATAGAAGACAGTCACGACAGTTACTGGCATAGAAGACATTCGCGACAGTTACACTGGTATAGAAGACAGTCACGACAGTTACACTGGTATAGAAGACAGTCCCGACAGTTACACTGGTATAGAAGACAGTCACGACAGTTACACTGGAGAAGACAGTCACGTACTGAGAAGACAGTCACGACAGTTACACTGGTATAGAGACAGTCACAGTTACATGTATGAACATCGACAGTTACATGGAAGAAGACAGTCACGACAGTTACACTGGTATAGAAGACAGCCCACGTTACACTGTTAAGAAGACAGTTACCTGGTATAGAAGACAGTCACGACAGTTACACTGGTATAGAAGACAGTCAGACAGTTACACTGGTATAGAAGACAGTCAGGACAGTTCATGGTATGAGGACAGTTACACTGGTATGAAGCAGTCCGAGTAACTGGTATAGAAGACAGTCACGACAGTTACACTGGTATAGAAGACAGTCACGACAGTTACACTGGTATAGAAGACAGTCCCGACAGTTACACTGGTATAGAAGACAGTCACGACAGTTACACTGGTATAGAAGACAGTCACGACAGTTACACTGGTATAGAAGACAGTCACGACAGTTACACTGGTATAGAAGACAGTCACGACAGTTACACTGGTATAGAAGACAGTCACGACAGTTACACTGGTATAGAAGACAGTCACGACAGTTACACTGGTATAGAAGACAGTCACGACAGTTACACTGGTATAGAAGACAGTCACGACAGTTACACTGGTATAGAAGACAGTCCCGACAGTTACACTGGTATAGAAGACAGTCACGACAGTTACACTGGTATAGAAGACAGTCACGACAGTTACACTGGTATAGAAGACAGTCACGACAGTTAACTGATAAGCATCGAAGTTACATGTAGAAGACAGTCACGACAGTTACACTGGTATAGAGAGCAGACAGTACACTGGTTAGAAGACAGTAGTTACACTGGTATAGAAGACAGTCACGACAGTTACACTGGTATAGAAGACAGTCACGACAGTTACACTGGTATAGAAGACAGTCACGACAGTTACACTGGTATAGAAGACAGTCACGAAAGTTACACTGGTATAGAAGACAGTCACGACAGTTACACTGGTATAGAAGACAGTCAAGACAGTTACACTGGTATAGAAGACAGTCACGACAGTTACACTGGTATAGAAGACAGTCACGACAGTTACACTGGTATAGAAGACAGTCACGACAGTTACACTGGTATAGAAGACAGTCACGACAGTTACACTGGTATAGAGACAGTCACGACAGTTACACTGGTATAGAAGACAGTCACGACAGTTACACTGGTATAGAAGACAGTCAGACAGTTACACTGGTATAGAAGACAGTCACGACAGTTACACTGGTATAGAAGACAGTCACGACAGTTACACTGGTATAGAAGACAGTTACACTGGTATAGAAGACAGTCACGACAGTTACACTGGTATAGAAGACAGTCACGACAGTTACACTGGTATAGAAGACAGTCACGACAGTTACACTGGTATAGAAGACAGTCACGACAGTTACACTGGTATAGAAGACAGTCACGACAGTTACACTGGTATAGAAGACAGTCACGACAGTTACACTGGTATAGAAGACAGTCACGACAGTTACACTGGTATAGAAGACAGTCACGACAGTTACACTAGTATAGAAGACAGTCACGACAGTTACACTGGTATAGAAGACAGTCACGACAGTTACACTGGTATAGAAGACAGTCACGACAGTTACACTGGTATAGAAGACAGTCACGACAGTTATACTGGTATAGAAGACAGTCACGACAGTTATACTGGTATAGAAGACAGTCACGACAGTTACACTGGTATAGAAGACAGTCACGACAGTTACACTGGTATAGAAGACAGTCACGACAGTTACACTGGTATAGAAGACAGTCACGACAGTTACACTGGTATAGAAGACAGTCACGACAGTTACACTGGTATAGAAGACAGTCACGACAGTTACACTGGTATAGAAGACAGTCACGACAGTTACACTGGTATAGAAGACAGTCACGACAGTTACACTGGTATAGAAGACAGTCACGACAGTTACACTGGTATAGAAGACAGTCGCGACAGTTACACTGGTATAGAAGACAGTCACGACAGTTACACTGGTATAGAAGACAGTCACGACAGTTACACTGGTATAGAAGACAGTCACGACAGTTACACTGGTATAGAAGACAGTCACGACAGTTACACTGGTATAGAAGACAGTCACGACAGTTACACTGGTATAGAAGACAGTCACGACAGTTACACTGGTATAGAAGACAGTCACGACAGTTACACTGGTATAGAAGACAGTTACACTGGTATAGAAGACAGTCACGACAGTTACACTGGTATAGAAGACAGTCACGACAGTTACACTGGTATAGAAGACAGTCACGACAGTTATACTGGTATAGAAGACAGTCACGACAGTTATACTGGTATAGAAGACAGTCACGACAGTTACACTGGTATAGAAGACAGTCACGACAGTTACACTGGTATAGAAGACAGTCACGACAGTTACACTGGTATAGAAGACAGTCACGACAGTTACACTGGTATAGAAGACAGTCACGACAGTTACACTGGTATAGAAGACGTCACGACAGTTACACTGGTATAGAAGACAGTCACGACAGTTACACTGGTATAGAAGACAGTCACGACAGTTACACTGGTATAGAAGACAGTCACGACAGTTACACTGGTATAGAAGACAGTCACGACAGTTACACTGGTATAGAAGACAGTCACGACAGTTACACTGGTATAGAAGACAGTCACGACAGTTACACTGGTATAGAAGACAGTCACGACAGTTACACTGGTATAGAAGACAGTCACGACAGTTACACTGGTATAGAAGACAGTCACGACAGTTATACTGGTATAGAAGACAGTCACGACAGTTACACTGGTATAGAAGACAGTCACGACAGTTACACTGGTATAGAAGACAGTCACGACAGTTACACTGGTATAGAAGACAGTCACGACAGTTACACTGGTATAGAAGACAGTCACGACAGTTACACTGGTATAGAAGACAGTCACGACAGTTACACTGGTATAGAAGACAGTCACGACAGTTACACTGGTATAGAAGACAGTCACGACAGCCAACAACTATACCAAATAATAACAGTGAATATAACAGTGAAATAAATTTCCAGGAACTGCCTCTCCAAGGTTCACTATTGAAACAAAAACAGCAAATGCCACAACAGCTTCAGTGGCAACAGTAAGACTGACAGCAAACAAAGACACAACAACAAACACTGCAACAATAAACATTACTTACATGAAGTATTAATAAAACACGGAATAATTCATGTACGCAGATTACTCTTATGAGATATCATACATTAATATATAGATATATATATAATATATATATAGATATATAAATAATATAACATAACATATATATATAGAATACATACATAGTAATGTATAAAAAGTAATATACATTATAGATGAAGTAGATACATATATAGTATAGAATAAACATATAATATAAATATATAATAGTAATATATACAGTGAGACCTAAGTTTACGAACTTTCATCACTAGAAGCTGTCAGTGCCAACAAAGAACACAACATAAGGAAGCTAAGGTACAAACAGTAGACTGACCACAAAATACAACACAAAACGCATCTAAAAACAATTTACATGAGTATATAAAACATGGAAATTTTCTGTAACAAGATACTCTTCTTGATAAATATATTTGTTTTTTAATTAAAATTCAAAATATTCATTTTTTAGTGAAAAATACATTTTCTTTAGTTGGGCTTAAAATGGTAATACTGGAAATTTCAAGTGGATTTGGGTAGTTTTTTGTCATTCACATGATTGGACAAATAAATGAAAAGTTTTAAGTCTCTCTCTCTCTCTATCTCTCCTTTTCTTCCCTCATTCCCTCCCTCCCCCCATATCCTTGAGGTTCGGGTTATCAATGTACCTTTCCTAAACCCATCTTGGCACCTTTGTCTGGCAAGTGATAGTGATTACTTTACAGAGGCAACACATCTGTGCCTTTTCCTCCGACTCTTTCTTCGATACTTTCCTCTTAACAACCTCCTTGGCACCTACTGCTATCTTCTTCCCCACCTCCTTCTCCTTCATCCTCCCCCTCCTCCTCCTTCACTTGCACCTTCTACTATTCCAATCCCAGGTGCTGGAGTCCAGCAGTGAATGGAGGCTGCGATTAATGATTTTGTCACATTTCTCCTCTGTTCACCTATTCCTTGTCTTCACAGTCACATGACCTCAATAGCAACACAGGAAATCCACCAAAAATCCTGTCTGTGCTGTGTAATTCTTCCTGGGATTCTCCTTTGCAACGAGAGATTTTCTTCCATTCCTGCCGCTGCTTCCTGTATATCACTGACTATACAGTACACACACACACACACACACACACACACACACACACACACACAGGTAGTTCTCCGGAAAGTAGGTGAAATTAGGTGAGTACACACACCAGTGCAGGAGCTGTGACTCGACCCCTGCAACCACAATTAGGCGAGTACACACACACACAGTTTTGGAAAATATGGGAAATAGAGGAGGGGGGTCAATAATTAAGGATACTAATATAGACAAAATAAGAAAAAATGAGTGGCAACATCTAATATATTTGTTGTTGCATTGCGACTCGAAACGGAATGTGAATTTGGTGAGCTACAAGATGACCTCCAAGATGACCTCCAAGATGACCTCCAAGATGACCTCCAAGATGACCTCCAAGATGACCTCCAAGATGACCTCCAAGATGACCTCCAAGATGACCTCCAAGATGACCTCCAAGATGACCTCCAAGATGACCTCCAAGATGACCTCCAAGATGACCTCCAAGATGACCTCCAAGATGACCTCCAAGATGACCTACAAGATGACCTACAAGATGACCTCCAAGATGACCTCCAAGATGACCTCCAAGATGACCTCCAAGATGACCTCCAAGATGACCTCTAAGATGACCTCCAAGATGACCTCCAAGATGACCTCCAAGATGAACTCCAAGATGACCTCCAAGATGACCTCCAAGATGACCTCCAAGATGACCTCCAAGATGACCTCCAAGATGACCTCCAAGATGAACTCCAAGATGACCTCAAGACCCAAGATGACCTCTAAGATGACCTCTAAGATGACCTCCAAGATGACCTCCAAGATGACCTCCAAGATGACCTCCAAGATGACCTCTAAGATGACCTCCAAGATGACCTCCAAGATGACCTCCAAGATGACCTCCAAGATGACCTCTAAGATGACCTCCAAGATGACCTCCAAGATGACCTCCAAGATGACCTCCAAGATGAACACTGTATGTGGATGTTCTAGGAACACTGTGGATGTTGTGGATGTTTCTAGCGGAACACTGTGAGTTGTATGTTTCTAGGAACACTGCTGTGATGTTTCTAGCGGAACACTGTGGATGTTGTGATGTTTCTAGTGGAACCGTGATTTGTGATGTTTCTAGGGAACACTGTGGATGTTGTGGATGTTTCTAGCGAACACTGTGATGTTGTGATGTTTCTAGTGGAACACTGTGGATGTTGTGGATGTTTCTATGAACACTGTGGATGTTGTGGATGTTTCTAGGGAACACTGTGGATGTTGTGGATGTTTTAGTGGAACACTGTGGATGTTGTGGATGTTTCTAGGGAACACTGTGGATGTTGTGGATGTTTCTTGTGGAACACTGTGGATGTTGTGGATGTTTCTAGCGGAACACTGTGGATGTTGTGGATGTTTCTAGCGGAACACTGTGGATGTTGTGGATGTTTCTTGTGGAACACTGTGATGTTGTGGATGTTTCTAGGAACACTGTGATGTTGTGGATGTTTCTAGGAACACTGTGGATGTTGTGGATGTTTCTAGAGGAACACTGTGGATGTTGTGGATGTTTCTAGTGGAACACTGTGGATGTTGTGATGTTTCTAGCGGAACACTGTGGATGTTGTGGATGTTTCTAGGGAACACTGTGGATGTTGTGGATGTTTCTGGGAACACTGGATGTGTGATGTTTCTAGGAACACTGTGGATGTTTTTGATGATGGTTTCTAGCGGAACACTGTGGATGTTGTGGATGTTTCTAGTGGAACACTGTGGATGTTGGATGTTTCTAGTGGAACACTGTGGATGTTGTGGATGTTTCTAGGGAACACTGTGGATGTTGTGGATGTTTCTAGCGGAACACTGTGGATGTTGTGGATGTTTCTAGGAACACTGTGGATGTTGTGGATGTTTCTAGGGAACACTGTGGATGTTGTGGATGTCTAGGAACATGTGCGATGTGTGGATGTTTCTAGGAACACTGTGGATGTTGTGATGTTTCTAGGGAACACTGTGGATGTTGTGGATTTCAGCGAACACTGTGGATGTTGTGATGTTTCTAGCGGAACACTGTGGATGTTGTGATGTTTCTAGGGAACACTGTGGATGTTGTGGATGTTCTAGGAACACTGTGATGTTGTGGATGTTTCTAGGAACACTGTGGATGTTGTGGATGTTTCTAGGAACACTGTGGATGTTGTGATGTTTCTAGCGAACACTGTGGATGTTGTGGATGTTTCTAGGAACACTTGGATGTTGTGATGTTTCTAGCGGAACACTGTGGATGTTGTGGATGTTTCTAGGAACACTGGATGTTGTGATGTTTCTAGGAACACTGTGGATGTTGTGGATGTTTCTAGTGGAACACTGTGGATTTGTGATGTTTCTAGCGAACACTGTGGATGTTGTGGATGTTGTAGAACACTGGATTTTCTAGTGGAACACGTGGATGTTGTGATGTTTCTAGGAACACTGTGGATGTTGTGGATGTTACGAAACTGTGGATGTTGATGTTCAGCGGAACACTGTGGATGTTGTGGATGTTTCAGGAACACGTGGATGTTGTGATGTTAGGAACACTGTGATGTTGTGATGTTTCTAGCGGAACATGTGGATGTTGCTGGATGTGATGTTTCTAGGAACACTGTGGAATGTGCTGTGGATGTTTCTAGGGAACACGTGGATTTGTGGATGTTTTAGGGAACACTGTGGATGTTGTGGATGTTTCTAGCGAACACTGTGGATGTGTGGATGTTTCTAGCAGAACACTTGGATGTGTGGATGTTTCTAGGAACACTGTGATGTGTATGTTTCTAGCGAACACGTGATGTTGTGGATGTTTCTATGGAACACTGTGATGTGTGGATGTTTCATGAACACTGGTTTGTGATGTTTCTAGTGAACACTGTGGAGTTTGGATGTTTCTAGGGAACACGTGATGTTGTGGATGTTTCTGGAACACGGATGTGTGATGTTTAGCGAACACTGTGGATGTTGTGATTTTAGGAACACTGTGGATGTTTAGGAACACTGTGGTGTTGTGGATGTTTTAGCGAACACTGTGATGTGTGGATGTTTCTAGCGAACACTTGGATGTTGTGGATGTTCAGGAACACTTGGGTTGTGGATGTCTAGGGAACACTGTGTTGTTGTGGATGTTTCAGCGAACACGATGTTGATGTAGCGGAACACTGAGTTGTTTAGGAACACGTGGATGTTTGATGTAGGAACACGTGGATGTTGTTTGGAATGTTTCTAGGAACACTGGATGTTTGGATGTTTAGGAACACTGGATGTTGGATGTTTCTAGGGAACACTGTGGATGTTGTGATGTTTCAGGAACACTGTGGATGTTGTATGTCTATGAACACGTGGTGTTGTGGATGTTCTAGGGAACACGTGATGTTTCTAGGAACACGTGGATGTTGTAGTTAGAACACGGATGTTGTGGATGTTAGAACATGGTGTTTCTAGGGAACACTGTGGTGTTGTGATGTCAGTGAAACTTGTGTTGTGGATGTTTCAGGGAACACTTGATGTAGTTAGGAACACTGATGTTGTGATGTTCTAGGGAACACTGTGATGTGTGATGTTCGGAACACTGTGGATGTTGGATGTTTCAGGAACACGTGGTGTGGTTTTAGAATGTAGTGGAGGATGTGGATCATGGAAAATGATGTTTCGGAACACGTAGTTGTGACGGAACACTATTAGGTTGGGAACACTGTGGATGTTGAGTGACACGTGGATGTTGTGGATGTTTAGCGAACACTGTGTTTTGGATGTTTTAGGGAACACTGTGGATGTTGTGATGTTTAGCGAACACCGTGGTGTTCTAGGAACTGTGGATGCTGGGATGTCAGCGGAACCTGTGGATGTTGTGATGTTAGGAACACTGTGGATGTGGGATGTTTTAGCAGAACACTGGATGTTCTAGCGAACACTGTGGATGTTTGCAGGAACACTGATGTTGTGATGTTTCGGGCAGTGAATTTGAATGATTTCGAACACTGTGGATGTTGTGAGTTTTAGCGAACACTGGATTTGGGATGTTTAGCGGGGAACACCGGATGTTTGATGTTAGCGAACACGGTTGGATGTTGCATGGGTATTTCAGCGACACTAATGTGGATGTTTAGCGAACACTGGATGTTGTAATGTGTTGTAGAACCTCCAGGTGAAGGTGAACACTGTTGTGATGTGTTGTAGAACCTCCAGGTGAAGGTGAACACTGTTGTAATGTGTTGTAGAACCCCAGGTGAAGGTGAACACTGGTGTGATGTGTTGTAGAACCCCAGGTGAAGGTGAACACTGTTGTGATGTGTTGTAGAACCCCAGGTGAAGGTGAACACTGTTGTAATGTGTTGTAGAACCCCAGGTGAAGGTGAACACTGTTGTAATGTGTTGTAGAACCTCCAGGTGAAGGTGAACACTGTTGTAATGTGTTGTAGAACCACAGGTGAAGGTGAACACTGGTGTGATGGGTGAGGATGTGGATGTAAGGGGTGAGGGGAAAGATGGGTGAGGATGTGGATATAGGGAGGAGAGGGGAAAGATGGGTGAGGATGTGGATGTAAGGGGGTGAGGGGAAAGATGGGTGAGGATGTGGATGTAAGGGGTGAGGGGAAAGATGGGTAAGGATGTGGATGTAAGGGAGTGAGGGGAAAGATGGGTGAGGATATGGATGAGGGGAGTGAGGGGAAAGATGGGTGAGGATGTGGATGTAAGGGGAGTGAGGGGAAAGATGGGTGAGGGTGTGGATGTAAGGAGTGAGGGGAAAGATGGGTGAAGATGTGGATGTAGAGGGGTGAGGGGAAAGATGGGTGAGGATGTGGATGTAAGGAGAGAGAGGGGAAAGATGGGTGAGGATGTGGATGTAAGGAGAGTGAGGGGAAAGATGGGTGAGGATGTGGATGTAAGGAGAGTGAAGGGTAAGATGGGTGAGGATGTGGATATAAGGAGAGTGAGGGGAAAGATGGGTGAGGATGTGGATGTAAGGAGAGTGAGGGGAAAGCTGGGTGAGGATGTGGATGTAAGGAGAGTGAGGGAAAGCTGGGTGAGGATGTGGATGTAAGGAGAGTGAGGGGAAAGCTGGGTGAGGATGTGGATGTAAGGGGGTGAGGGGAAAGATGGGTGAGGATGTGGATGTAAGGGGTGAGGGGAAGGATGGGTAAGGATGTGGATGTAAGGGAGTGAGGGGAAAGATGGGTGAGGATGTGGATGAGGGGAGTGAGGGGAAAGATGGGTGAGGATGTGGATGTAAGGGGAGTGAGGGGAAAGATGGGTGAGGGTGTGGATGTAAGGAGTGAGGGGAAAGATGGGTGAAGATGTGGATGTAGGGGGGTTAAAGGAAAGATGGGTGAGGATGTGGATGTAAGGAGTGAGGTGAAAGCTGGGTGAGGATGTGGATGTAAGGAGAGTGAGGGGAAAGATAGGTGAGGATGTGGATGTAAGGAGAGTGAGGGGAAAGCTGGGTGAGGATGTACTGATTTCTACGGGAAAGGAATCTTAAAAAAATAAACATGTAAACCGTATTACCCAGCATATAAGGCGCACTTTTACTCGCACGAAAGCTTTTGGAAAATCACCCTGCGCCTTATATGGCGAAGAATGCTATTAAAAAAACACATAGGTAGTCTCCTTAAGAAACAGGACAGACAAGATCCAGAAACAAAGTCACTAAATTTAACCATCTTGTTGGTCAATATAAAGATAATATTTATAGATAACCATAGCAAATACTGATCTATATTATATAAACCCCGTACGGGGTTAGCGCTCCCTCAAGAATGTAATAAAACTGATACCAACACAACAACACTGCTATCACCTTCACCATTATAATAGCACCACTGCTATCACCTTCACTATTATTATTAACAACACTACTATCACCTTCACCATTATAATAACAACACTACTATCACCTTCACTATTATTATTAACAACACTACTATCACCTTCACCATTATAATAACAACACTACTATCACCTTCACTATTATAATAACAACACTACTATCACCTTCACTATTATAATAACACCACTGCTATCACCTTCACTATTATAATAACAACACTACTATCACCTTCACTATTATAATAACAACACTACTATCACCTTCACTATTATAATAACAACATTACTATCACCTTCACTATTATAATAACACCACTACTATTACCTTTACTATTATAATAACAACATTACTATCACCTTCACTATTATAATAACAACACTATTATCACCTTCACGATTATAATAACAACACTACTATCACCTTCACTATAATAATAACACCACTGCTATCACCTTCACTATTATAATAACAACACTACTATCACCTTCACTATTATAATAACAACACTACTATCACCTTCACTATTATAATAACAACACTATTATCACCTTCACTATTATAATAACAACATTACTATCACCTTCACTATTATAATAACAACACTATTATCACCTTCACGATTATAATAACAACACTACTATCACCTTCACTATTATAATAACACCACTGCTATCACCTTCACTATTATAATAACAACACTACTATCACCTTCACTATTATAATAACAACACTATTATCACCTTCACTATTATAATAACAACACTATTATCACCTTCTCTATTATAATAACAACATTACTATCACCTTCACTATTATAATAACAACACTATTATCACCTTCACGATTATAATAACAACACTACTATCACCTTCACTATTATAATAACACCACTGCTATCACCTTCACTATTATAATAACAACACTACTATCACCTTCACTATTATAATAACAACACTACTATCACCTTCACTATTATAACAACAACACTACTATCACCTTCACGATTATAATAACAACACTGCTATCACCTTCACTATTATAATAACAACACTACTATCACCTTCACTATTATAATAACAACACTGCTATCACCTTCACTATTATAATAACAACACTGCTATCACCTTCACTATTATACTAACAACACTACTATCACCGTCACCATTATAATACCAACACTACTATCACCTTCACTATTATAATAACAACACAACTATCACCTTCACTATTATAATAACACCACTGCTATCACCTTCACTATTATAATAACACCACTGCTATCACCTTCACTATTATAATAACAACACTACTATCACCTTCACTATTATAATAACAACACTACTATCACCTTCACTATTATAATAACAACCATACTATCACCTTCACTATTATAATAACAACACTACTATCACCTTCACTATTATAATAACAACACTACTATCACCTTCACTATTATAATAACAACACAACTATCACCTTCACTATTATAATAACAACACTGCTATCACCTTCACTATTATAATAACAACACTGCTATCACCTTCACTATTATAATAACAACACTACTATCACCTTCACTATTATAATAACAACACTACTATCACCTTCACGATTAAAATAACAACACTGCTATCACCTTCACTATTATAATAACAACACTACTATCACCTTCACTATTATAATAACAACACTACTATCACCTTCACTATTATAATAACAACACTGCTATCACCTTCACTATTATAATAACAACACTACTATCACCTTCACTATTATAATAACAACACTACTATCACCTTCACTATTATAATAACAACACTACTATCACCGTCACCATTATAATAACAACACTACTATCACCTTCACATTATAATAACAACACTACTATCACCGTCACCATTATAATAACAACACTACTATCACCTTCACTATTATAATAACAACACTACTATCACCTTCACTATTATAATAACAACACTACTATCACCTTCACTATTATAATAACAACATTACTATCACCTTCACTATTATAATAACAACACTACTATCACCGTCACCATTATAATTACAACACTACTATCACCTTCACTATTATAATACAATACTGCTATCACCTTCACTATTATTTTAAGAGAGTGAATCATAAGAGTTGTGAGGGAAAGTGATGCGCCTTGCAACAGGCTGTTGTCTACTTCACTCAGTCTAGTGATGCTCCTTGCAACAGGCTGTTGTCTACTTCACTCAGTCTAGTGATGCTCCTTGCAACAGGCTGTTGTCTACTTCACTCAGTCTAGTGATGCTCCTTGCAACAGGCTGTTGTCTACTTCACTCAGTCTAGTGATGCCCTTGCAACAGGCTGTTGTCTACTTCACTCAGTCTAGTGATGCTCCTTGCAACAGGCTGTTGTCTACTTCACTCAGTCTAGTGATGCTCCTTGCAACAGGCTGTTGTCTACTTCACTCAGTCTAGTGATGCTCCTTGCAACAGGCTGTTGTCTACTTCACTCAGTCTAGTGATGCGCCTTGCAACAGGCTGTTATCTACTTCACTCTGTCTAGTGATGCGCCTTGCAACAGGCTGTTGTCTACTTCACTCAGTCTAGTGATGCTCCTTGCAACAGGCTGTTGTCTACTTCACTCAGTCTAGTGATGCGCCTTGCAACAGGCTGTTGTCTACTTCACTCTGTCTAGTGATGCGCCTTGCAACAGGCTGTTGTCTACTTCACTCAGTCTAGTGATGCGCCTTGCAACAGGTTGTTTTCTACTTCACTCAGTCTAGTGATGCACCTTGCAACAGGCTGTTGTCTACTTCACTCAGTCTAGTGATGCGCCTTGCAACAGGCTGTTGTCTACTTCACTCAGTCTAGTGATGCGCCTTGCAACAGGCTGTTGTCTACTTCACTCTGTCTAGTGATGCGTCTTGCGACAGGCTGTTGTCTACTTCACTCTGTCTAGTGATGCGTCTTGCAACAGGCTGTTGTCTACTTCACTCTGTCTAGTGATGCGCCTTACAACAGGCTGTTGTCTACTTCACTCTGTCTAGTGATGCGCCTTGCAACAGGCTGTTGTCTACTTCACTCTGTCTATTGACTTGAAAACAAAATGTCCTCGTATCTCCCTTCCATGGATGTCTTGTTTATTTGCTTTTGACAATAACATTCTGGCTTTGTTAGACTTCCTTTGCTGGGAGTCGATGTGTTGTTTGTCCTTTGGTCAAGACTCGTGACGCAGAAGCTCGTCCCTGAAGGCACTTTTGTAATTGAAGGTTGTGTTTCCAACTGCTGTTAGTTGTTGATCAATCTTTTCCACCCCCTTTCTCTCTTTCTTTCTTCTCTCTCTCTCTCTCTCTCTCTCTCTCTCTCTCTCTCTCTCTCTCTCTTCTCTCTCTCTCTCTCTCTCTCTCTCTCTTCCCCTACCAGCTAAAGACAGGAAGTGTACCAGGTAAGACCATTCACATGTCAGCCAATTATCTTGCGGTTATTATTCAACCGTGACTTAAATTAATGCACTCCAGGATTTACCTGGATTCACGCTGACGCTCTCAGCATCATTTTGAAAAAGAGATTAATATAATTTGCATTAGCGGGTTGAACACTACCACTCTTCCCTGAGCTTGACGTACATGCATAAAGAAGCTATTCTCCATTTAATATCTGAATAAGTAATTCGTAGTTTTAAGATGCTCCCTGAAGAGCTGTATTTAAAAAATAAATAAGTGGCCCTCTACTTAAACCATCGCATAAGCGATGTCATAAAAACAAAAGAGATTTGTTGATAAAGACGATTTTTTTGTATGTTGAAATCGGATACAACGCTAATGAGATCAAATTAGGCTTCGTCAACAGACCTCCAAAACAAAGCCAGGAACGTCATACTGTCTGCCAAGATGACTTTAAGGCCAAAATTAATTAGACGGATTTGGAAGAAATCACAATAAAACGCGTAATTGCAAATATATACAAAAACACCACAGTAAAAATAGGGGAAAAAATATATCTTTCTCTGAAGATGTGTGTGTGTAGGCACATGAAAGAGCTCAGTTTTTATTCCTATTTTCTGTGGTATTTTTATATATTTAGACGTGAATCCGTCGCTGCGCGATCCGAGAAAATCATCCCTGTATAGACAAGGTCCTGGAGGGGCTGTTATATGTGCAGCAACATTCCCTCCTGTGACCTTCCTTCTACTACAGGTGCCTTTAACTTTTTTGTTTCTTACCAGACTTGTGACTTCCTCCTGAGACAGATTCAGAAGTGTGAACTACTGCATATGTATGAGGCGTTGTTTTACTGACCGGACAGTTAGGTTATGTGCGATGGACTGGAGTCACCAGCTGATGTTTGCTGCCAACCATTACGGGATTTAGATTTAGTATCTAAGTTTTTCTGTGCAGTATGTCGTGAAGTTTTGTGAGTTTCTAGAGCATCTGATCCTGTATGATGAATGAGACAATCCTGTACGTCGGTATTCACATTCATTTAGTTTTTCCATGACGTGTTCTGGCCCCGGTCTTCTCCATGTGGTCACCCAACAAATTTCATAGAGCAGTTTTCACGCAGTTAGCTGAACGAGTTTATAAAGTGAGTGAGTACTTGTGGCTCTACGCCTCTGTAAAGCTATCTTCTCAAAACTAAAGTAAACACAAGTTTTTCCTGGGTCTTACTTCACAGATAATAACCTGTATGTGTCAAGCACAGTTACCTTAATTAACAGTTAATGTACTCATTAAGTGGTGAGGTAGGTGAATAACTGTGTGCTCTACCTGTCCTCATTAAGTGGTGAGGTAGGTGAATAACTGTGCTCTACCTGTACTCATTAAGTGGTGAGGTAGGTGAATAACTGTGTGCTCTACCTGTCCTCAATGTAGAGTGTGGTGACTAGTGGGTGTGAATAACTGTGCTCCTACCTTGTACTCATTCAAGTGGTGAGGTAGGTGAATAACTGTGCTCTACCTGTCCTCATTAAGTGGTGAGGTAGGTGAATAACTGTGCTCTACCTGTACTCATTAAGTGGTGAGGTAGGTGAATAACTGTGCTCTACCTGTCCTCATTAAGTGGTGAGGTAGGTGAATAACTGTGCTCTACCTGTACTCATTAAGTGGTGAGGTAGGTGAATAACTGTGCTCTACCTGTCCTCATTAAGTGGTGAGGTAGGTGAATAACTGTGCTCTACCTGTCCTCATTAAGTGGTGAGGTAGGTGAATAACTGTGCTCTACCTGTCCTGCCAGTGTTCACTGATGTCTCACAATGTTTATAAGAAGCCAATTCATTGTATTCATTGCATGAACCCTCGCACCGTGAGGGACTTTTGTGTTTAAATTACAGGTCATGTGCGTAACATGGACGAGCGGGAGACTGTCAGTCACTCTAAGTCACTGTCAGTCACTCTAAGTCACTGTCAGTCACTCTAAGTCACTGACATTTAAATTATAGCAAAACAGTTTAAGTGATTATTTCCCACAAAATTTTGTTATTGTTACTGATAAATTTAATTATTTCCATCTAATGTTTTTGCGTCTACACAAACAGCGTAGACACAAAACAGTGTTATTCTTTTTTTTACTATATATTGCAATATATATTTTACTATATATCGCGAGTATGTTTAAACTGCTAGCACATTTAGTTACGTTATTATAACCTCAATAATAATAATCTCTCTTTCCACAAGTACATGTACAAGGTATACAGACCATAGCTGACATCAATGACATACTACTATATAGAAAGCCGCTTGTTATGGTGAGCATTTCCAGCAAATTAAGTCAGTTTTGTCCCAGGATGCGACCCACACCAGTCCACTAACACCCAGGTACCTATGTTACTGCTAGGTGAACAGGGACATCAGGTGTCTTAAGGAAACACGTCCTGTTTCCACTCATACCGGGGATCGAACCACGGACACTCATTGTGTGAGGTGAGTGCGCTACCAACCCAGCTACGGGAAACCTTTAAGTTCACATAACATGTAAAGTAATTTGTGCTTTGGGAATAAACTAGTAGAAATAAATTAGGAGCTGAGAGCAGCTGAGAGCAACTGAAAGCAGCTGAGAGCAGCTGAGCGCAACTGAAAGCAGCTGAGAGCAGCTGAGAACAGCTGAGAGCAACTGAAAGCAGCTGAGAGGAACTGAGAGCGTCTTGGTGAAATTGGAAATTACAGAAGAAAGTTGTTACTTCTCCATTACCAACATAATTTAAGCCCAACAATAAATTTAACTCCGTATTGTGTTTAGTACCCTACGATTATCTGATATATACTTTTCGAGTGATAATTATATATATATATATATATATATATATATATATATATATATATATATATATATATATATATATATATATATATATATATATAATGTAAATGTTCGTTTATTCAAAATCTTAAATCTCCGAAAGTTCTCCACTGATTGCTTTGAAATTTTGACACAACGTTGCATTCGAATACGCGCGTGTTTTATATACCTACTATTATATATTGCTACCAGGTGGAAGAACTGCGACAGAGTGAACGAGTTCCGTATGTAATTCATTCCTGAACTCAACTGGAGGTGAGGAATGCGCTACTTGAAGTTAACTGCTTATGGGCGAAAATAGTTTAGGTTCTCTGCTTCTATTAAAAAAATAAAAAATTATTATACAATCCACCTGCAATACTGAAGTATTGTATACAATGCATGACGACCCCGGGAATGACCTGACCTGCCCTAGCCCTAATTAAAACTGACCTGAAGACCTAGAAATGATCTTAGCTGTCCTAACCCCAATTAAACTTGACCTGATGACCTAGAAATGACCCAACCTGTCCTAACCCTAATTATACTTGACCTGACAACCTAGAAACTACCTAACCTGTCCTAACCTCAATTGAACTTGACCTGACAACCTAGAAACAACCTGACCTGTCCTAACCTTAATTATACTTGGCCTGACAACCTATAAATGACCTGACCAGTCCTAACCCTAAACTTGACCTGACGACCTAGAAACAACCTGACCTGCCCTAACCCTAATTAGACTTGACCTGACAACTCAAGAATGACCTGAGTTGTCAGATCGAATACTCTACTTTGTGGTGACACGTAAAGACGTTAAAATTAACTACAAATATGTGTGTCCAGCTGCAAAACGATTGATCAGCTGAGATATTCTCACATCAATTGCTGGAAATTGGGAACGGAAAGGTGCCGGTTGATCTGACCTCAGGACGAATTTCATTGCCTCATAACTTCTGCAATTTAGTGACGTCAAAAGAAGAATTGGTTGAAAAAGTATTTCCCAATATTCAAACCAATTATAAGAATCACAATTGGCTGAGTGAACGAGCTATTCTTGCGGCCAAGAACAAAGACGTCTACGAACTTAACAATATTATTCAGTCTAACATTCAAAGCGAGGCAGTCACATACAAGTCTGTCGACACTGTTGTGGAAGCAGATGAAGCTGTTAATTATCCAACAGAATTTTTGAATTCACTCGATCTGCCAGGGATGCCACCGCACGTACTGCAATTGAAAATTGGAGTGCCAATTATCATGTTGCAAAATATCAACCAGCCAAAGCTTTGCAATGGCACGAGGCTTGCAGTAAAAAAATTAATGAGCAATGTCGTAGAAGCAACAATCTTGACAGGACCTTTCAAAGTTGAGGATGTCCTCATTCCTCGCATTCCTATGATTCCAACGGATATGCCATTTCAATTTAAGAGATTGTAATTCCCAATTCGATTGGCGTTTGCAATCACCATCAACAAAGCTCAGGGCCAATCTTTAGAATTGTGTGGTTTAGATCTAGACACGGATTGCTTCTCACATGGATAATTATATGTTGCGTGTTCTAGAGTCGGCAAACCAGACAATCTCTATATCTGCACAGACAAGGGAACAACAAAAAATATTGTATACCCACAAGCATTGTGAAATTAAACATATTAGAAATGTGCACTTTCTCTTTTCTTTCTTTTCCATTTAACCAGACTGAGCCACAGCAACGTGTGGCCGGGTACAGCTATAGTATATATATATATATATATATATATATATATATATATATATATATATATATATATATATATATATATTTATGTGTGTGTGTGTCGTGCCGAATAGGTAAAACTGGTCAATTAGCAAGAACTCATTTAAAATTAAGTCCTTTTAAAAAAAATTCCTTATACGTGCAAAAATTAATAATTTTGTATAAAAAGAACCTTAGAAAACTTACCTAACTTTATTATAACAAGCGCAATTTAATTTAGCTAAATTCAACTAAATATATTTTAGATAAGTTTACAATAATATAATAATAAACAATGAAACACATTTATTTTTTTTTTCGTTAGGTTCAGAATGTTTTTTGCGAAATTATTGCATACAAATATATATATATATTATAAATTAAATGACAGATTAAGACTGGAACGATATAAATTATAAGAGAAAAGCAAGAGCGTTTAAGAGAGAGAGAATTAGAGTAAAAGTGACATTAAGTTAAATTTAAGCGCAAAATGTCTTTAAATGAGAAATAAATGAGAAACTTACTCACGGTCAAATATTACCATAGTGAATTACGTGTGGTCCATACACGTCCTACTCATGGATGCTGTGACCTTCCTGGCTGCCTACTCATGGGTGCTGTGACCTTCCTGGCTGCCTACTCATGGGTGCTGTGACCTTCCTGGCTGCCTACTCATGGGTGCTGTGACCTTCCTGGCTGCCTACTCATGGGTGCTGTGACCTTCCTGGCTGCCTACTCATGGGTGCTGTGACCTTCCTGGCTGCCTACTCATGGGTGCTGTGACCTTCCTGGCTGCCTACTCATGGGTGCTGTGACCTTCCTGGCTGCCTTGTTTTGTGATATTTACAACCTGGTTCTTTAGTTTAGAATCCAATTTTATCCGGAGAATGTCAACCTCAACCTCGGGTTCCAGCACTTTCCCATTCATTGTCATCATTGCTCCAGCATTACCATCATGGTGCCTAGAGAGCACCATTTGTGTTTTCTCACAAATCATACAAATCATACAAATCAGAGCCGCTCAGCAGTAGTGATCAGAACCAGTGTATATAGAAGTCTACCACGCAGACGTCACCTTGGCTGAAGTAGCCGGCTTCCATGTGATTGAGGGGTTGAACTGGACAGTAAGAGCAGCGTTGGGGACCCAGAACTGCTACACTCTTAATTGCCAGTTCACCGGTCCTGAGAGCATGTCAAATGGTTGTGACGAACGTTTAATAGAATGTAATATTCTCGGTACACGCCACACGTCTCTTTCCCAGGTACACGCCACACGTCTCTTACCCAGGTACACGTTACACGTCTCTTTCCCAGGTACACGCCACACGTCTCTTTCCCAGGTACACGCCACACGTCTCTTACCCAGGTGCACGAACACTTACTATTATCCACTTCTCACACCCCACCCTTATTTTAAACAACATATTTCTTGTATTTATACAATTACATTCCATCTTTTCTGTCCATAATTGATTATATGATGTTGCTGATACTTCTTGCTTAGTTCTGATTCCCTCATTCACACCTAAGATAATCCCAGTTACATCTTCCTACTCAAAATCTCCTCCATTTTCCTTCCTACTATGCCCACTAGGGTTTGTGGTTGTTTTGCATATACATGCATAAGTGTGTGTGCGTATATATGCATTCTGCATATATAGAACGACTCACATGTACATTTTTGAGAGAAATTGTTGTTGGAAACTCATGTTCAGACATTATGTAAATTACACTGCTATTGCTGAATCTCATACGTGTCGTAACAACGGGAAGGGGAAGGAAAACCTTGGAGATAAAATGCAAGATGTTCGGTGGTGTCTGGGAAGACCAGACCATCGGGTCTTAACCAGCCTTGATCCTTTCATCCATCGTAATCTTGCTGCTGACATATTCCACACACGCAGATTTCTCCATAGATAGACTAGTCAGCTTTCACTTAAGTTTTACTGGTATTCTCCGCTTCATCGTGTTTTTATTCATATCTTGGAAATGGTTCATCTGACAAATAATGGAAGACATTCGCTATAGATCACTCTTGGTTACTATATACTATACAACTGTGATAATAGTTCCACACCTTCAGCTTGCCCATTGATCGTCCACACACCTGCTGGAGAAACACACGAGAGAGAGGCTAGTACGCCTGGGGGTACTGAGTAGCTGTATAAACAAGGAGTCATTCATTACTACTGAGGCGAGGAACGTGAATGGCAGACTGCAGAGAGCACAGATAAACTCTTCTCAATACTTCTCCTTATTTCTCTCCTTCATTGGCGTTAACCACATCATAGATGTACACATGCGCTTTATATACAAACAGATGTTTACATGTGCTTCTATATGAAGTGTCAATAAAGTTGACATTAAATATGAATTGCTAAAAAGTATTATTTAGGTTCCTTTTTTTTTTGGGGGGGGGGATAACACACACAATATTGAATAGGAATTGTGGTGAGACGACGCACTGTTTTATCGAGTGACTTTACATAAGTCATGTTAGGAGCTTGCACGACCAGGAACCACTCCAAAAATGTTTCGCTAAGTTAAAGTTAAGGAAAAAATAACACATTTGCGCTGAAAAAAGACGTTTAATAAGGAAACGTCGTTTCTTCACTCCCGAGGACTGACACAACGACTCGTGGGTAAACGTGCGTTTATTAAATGGCTTGGTCGGTACCTGCGTGTCCTACAACTTGTCGGTAAGACAACACCAGTTCCACCAAATGTTCAGAAATTTGGACGTACGCATGCAATAGTGATAGTGGCATTGTAAATCTACCCCGTCGTTAGCCAGGACCTATGACACCCCTCTCTCGTAACATGAGTGTCCTATGACACCCCTCTCTCGTAACCGGAGTGTCCTATGACACCCCTCTCTCGTAATCTGAGTGTCCTATGACACCCCCTCTCTCGTAACCTGAGTGTCCTATGACACCCCTCTCTCGTAACCTGAGTGTCCAATGACACCCCCTCTCTCGTAACCTGAGTGTCCTATGACACCCCTCTCTCGTAACCTGAGTGTCCTATGACACCCCTCTCTCGTAACCTGAGTGTCCTATGACACCCCCTCTCTCGTAACCTGAGTGTCATATGACACCCCTCTCTCGTAACCTGAGTGTCCTATGACACCCTCTCTCGTAACCTGAGTGTCCTATGACACCCTCTCTCGTAACCTGAGTGTCCTATGACACCCCTCTCTCGTAACCTGAGTGTCCTATGACACCCCTCTCTCGTAACCTGAGTGTCCTATGACACCCCTCTCTCGTAACCTGAGTGTCCTATGACACCCCTCTCTCGTAACCTGAGTGTCCTATGACACCCCTCTCTCGTAACCTGAGTGTCCTATGACACCCCTCTCTCGTAACCTGAGTGTCCTATGACACCCCTCTCTCGTAACCTGAGTGTCCTATGACACCCCTCTCTCGTAAATTGAGTGTCCTATGACACCCCTCTCTCGTAACCTGAGTGTCCTATGACACCCCCTCTCTCGTAACCTGAGTGTCCTATGACACCCCCTCTCTCGTAACCTGAGTGTCTTATGACACCCTCTCTCGTAACCTGAGTGTCCTATGACACCCCTCTCTCGTAACCTGAGTGTCCTATGACACCCCTCTCTCGTAACCTGAGTGTCCTATGACACCCCCTCTGTAACCTGAGTGTCCTATGACACCCCTCTCTCGTAACCTGAGTGTCCTATGACACCCCTCTCTCGTAACCTGAGTGTCCTATGACACCCCTCTCTCGTAACCTGAGTGTCCTATGACACCCCTCTCTCGTAACCTGAGTGTCCTATGACACCCTCTCTCGTAACCTGAGTGTCCTATGACACCCTCTCGTAACCTGAGTGTCC